>PVKS010001661.1:0-135493 GCA_004027875.1 Aplodontia rufa
TTATAACCCCTATAACCTATTAACTGCTGACCTAGAACTATGTTGTTATTGTAACCTTACTAGATATTCTATAGCTATCCTAGGTCCTATAATTGTTAATTCTATAAAATATTTGTGCATCCTAATCTATGGGCTAAGAAGTTAAAACCTAACTTCTGCAAAAACAAGAAAGGCAAACATATCTTATTTACTGCTAAGGGGTCAAAACAACCTCTGCAAGAACGGGAAAGGTAAACATGTCTTTCTGTAGATGTTTTACATATACTGTTTCTATGTTCCTTAGTTCTAATTATTTTATTTTCTATTTCCAATATAGTTTTAAAATCAGTATAGCTTCATTTTCCATGATTTCTATGTGTTATTACAAGTACTCTTCTCAACAATCCGCAACAGTTGTTTGAGCAATGGAAATCTCATGACAATCAGAGAGTTTCCAGTTTGAGTAAATTCATAATACATATAATTACTAGAACACAGCCAATTCCTAGAAGGGATGATTTTGGCAAACTCCTGGGCTGGCTTTGCCTAGCCCATCCCAAGTCTGGACTTTGTCAGACAGAACTTCAGATGAAATGCCCCCTCCAGCTAGGTACCCTGAAATTTAAATAATTAAACATTAAAATTTTGTTTAAAGCAAGAAGGACAGTGAGAGAGAGAGAGAGAGAGAGAGAGAGAAATAATTTTTTAAAATTAGTTTTTCATGTGGCTTTCACTGCTCCTCGGCTTCACTGCGCATGTGGTGCTGGGGTTTGAACTCACATACTTGCGCATAGTGGGTAACCACTGAGCCACTGCTAGAAATAAATTTAAAGAAAGAAGTACAACGGGGCGGGGCTGGAGCGGTGGCTCGGTGGTTGCAGCGCTTACCCGACATGCATGAGTACACAGGGTTCAAGCCCCAGGACCCACGTGCACAACTAGGTGTCAGAGCAATGAAGGCCATGTGAAAAACTCAATGAAAATTGGTTCTCTCTCTCTCTCCTTCTCTCTTAAAAAAAAAGTACAAGGTTCATACCCTGAAAACTATATAATATTGTTCAAAGAAATTAAAGAAGACCTATGCGTAAGGAAGGAAGCGAGTGGAAGAAATAAAGAGGAGAGTGGTGGTGCTCAACAGTAACACAGGTTTATTGGGAGAAACCTATGGAGGGCCCCAGGAGAGTCTGGAACTCATATTCTGTTGAAGACTGGATAGAAATCCCAGTGCTATTTATAATACCACACCATCATAAGGAAGGACCCTTCCCTGACAGCTCCCTAGCAATGCCCTAATCTTCTTTCCCCTTAGTCCTCTATATCTACCCCAGTGTGTAAGCGGAAGACAGGTCCCACTCCACTGGGCCCCCTCTGCAGCTTCAACACTTAGTTGTGTATGTGGTGCTGGAGTTCAAACATGCGTCCTCATGCATGCCAGGCCAGCGGTCTGCTGAGCCACTGGTCCAATTCCTATATCATATGGTTTTGTCCTTATTTTTATTTTGATCTTATTTTTTAAAAGAGAGAGAGAGAAGAGAGAGAATCAATTTTATTTAGTTTTTCATGTGGTCCTCGTTGCTCTGACACTCCGTTGTGTACATGATGCTGGGGTCTGTAACTGCTGAGCCACTGCTGCAGCCCTGGTTTTTGTCCTGTATTAGAATGGTATGTTTGTGCTGCTTGATTCTCATATCAACTTCCTGGGGATGGTAACAGATGGTCCTGTAGATTGCACTGTATTCTTGGCTGTTGAGTCTTCTGTGAAAGGATTTCAAGCAACATGGGAGACTTAACCAAAGTGTAACAGAGTTTGTTTGTGGAGGACATGTATGCCAACAGTGGCTCAATGTGTGCCTTGGCAAAGTCCAGGGGTCAGGGTACACCCTGACCAGAAGGGTTGGGAACGCCCTGAGCAGACTCTGCCTTGCTGGACAGAGCAAAGCAGATGTTCTTGCCTGGGGGCCACAACGACCTCTCCAGCGTCCTGCCTCACAGATATGTTTTCAAGATCAAGCTTAGAAGTCACAAGGTGTCCCTCCTTATCTTCAACCATAGCAACCTTCCTGTTTGTGACCCTCAATGAAAGCAAGGTGAGGACAAACTTGCCCCCACCATGTGACCTCCCTAGCCCTTCGCTTTGAACCTGCCCTCTGCCTGTGTCATTCTTTCCCACAGGTATGCGGGTCCTAGCAACCAGAGGCACCAGAACAGGGACCCTTGGACACAAAGGAGGTTTGAAGAGGAAACAGTGGTCAGAGCTTTGCATGGGGACCATAAGTCAGGGTAACAAGGGGGCAGTCATTATCTGCACAACAGAGACAGAATGTTAGGGTGCTCCCACGCCTACCTGAGGCCTCCAAGGTTCAAACTGTTGTGCATGGTGACAGATGTCATTCCTTGGTCTCTGAACCTGGGCACTGTGGACGTTGGATCCGGATGGAGAGCTCAGAGTGAGGGGACAGGTGCTTGTGTATGCTCTGGTGACTGGGGGCTGCCGTGCAGTGCTCTGGTGCTCTTGAATCAAGATCAGCATACAACTGTATTGTGGCCTCTCCAGCGGGTGCTGGAGGCCCCTAAGCAGGCAGCTTTGTGGGGGATGCTGGCTTGCCTGGCAGCCATGCACTCCAGTGGGTCGTCAGATCTATCAGGAGAGTGGGAGGATGGAGCAACAAGCTTGTGGGACCCTGGGATGATCATGGATCGGAGCTCAGCCGAGATCTTGGTGGAGACTGCCTTGTCTTCCGTGAGGGGTGGCAACTCAAACCATAGCAGGGCTTACCAGAAGAGAGAAGACGTGCCCTTAAGGGCAGAGCTCAGCCTGGGAACAGGGAGGGGAGCTTCCTGGAACTGCTCTAGCTTCCCTCCTGACCTTTGATGGACAGCAGAACCGTGTCAGATTTTTGGAGTTCTTCCTGGCATATTTTTACCTAATGGCAACTCTTGGTCACTTTCCTGTAAAGGTCAATGAGTTTTTCCAGGTCCAGATCAGGGTGCCTGTCCCCTCTTTCTAATCCATGGAGGAGTTTTTGGGCCTTTACTTCTCAGCATCAAGAAGGGTCATCCCAGCGACTCTGGAGGCTGAGGCAGGAGGACCACAAGTTGAAAGCCAGCTTCAGCAACTTAGTGAGGACCTGAGCAACTAAGTAACCCTGTCTCAAAATAAAATATAAAAAGGACTGGGGCTGTGGCTCAGAGGTTAAGCACCCTTGAATTCAGTCCCTGTACAAAAACAAAACAAAACAAAAAAAAAAAAACCCAAAACCAAACAAAAACGGAAAACCTTGAAAATAACAAACTCTTTAGTCAGAGATTGTAACACGCTGTTATCTTTTTAAACTGTGACTGGGTCAGAATGGCCTTGTGTGAGCTTCTTCAAAGAGCAGAGAGTAAGCGTGAGTAAGCTTGAGTAAGCGTGAGTAAGCTGGAGTTACCCTTCCAGTCCCGCACCGGCTGCGGTCTAGCAGGCTGAGCTGCTCCTTGGGGCACGCTGTGGTGCACGGCCTCCCGTTCACCAGTGTTTTTGTTGAGGATATCTGCATCCACATGAACAAGGAGTACTGACTGGCCCATGGCTTTCAGGTCTTGTGAGTTCCTCCTTCACTGTGGATGGAGCCCAGGGTGCTCTACCCCTGAGCTACACCCCTGGCTCTGTTTATTTTTATTTTGAGACAGGGGCTTGCTCAGTTGCCTGGGGGTAGCCTTGAACTCATGATCCTCCTGCCTCAGACTGCAACTCTCTTCAGTGTAGCTATGGTCTCCCTTCAGGAACCACGGTTGATTTTCCGATTCTTTTCTCAGCACTCTAAATAAACTAGTGAAATGCTAGGTGGACTGGACCCGGGCACCCTCACCACCTGGAATGTTCCTGACTCTTTTTTTTTTTTTTTTTTTAAGAGAGAGGGACAGTGAGAGAGGCAGAGAAAGAGAGAAACAACTTTATTTAGTTTTTCACATGGCCTTAGTTGCTCCAACACTCAGTTGTGTACGTGGTGCTGGGGTTTGAACCCGGGTCCTCGTGCTTGCCAGGCAAGCGCCGAAACCACTGAGCCACCGCTCCAGCCCCTGTTCCTGACTCTTTGATATGAACTTGAGAGAAACCAGGTACATTCTGACTTGGGTGATATCACCTTTGTCCTCCTTCCAAATCACATCGTTCCAAAAAGTAAGGGAAACAATTGCTGCATAGCTAGCCCTCCATTAATTTTCCGGGCTGGGTATGTGGCTCAGTGGTAGAGCAAATATTTGCTTAGCATTGCAAAGCCCTGGGTTCAACCACACACATCAATAAAGAAGTACTGCTGTACGACCAAGTCACAGCTTCCATCTGTCTTGCCGCTACCCAGCACCACACTGCTGTCCGCGAGCCCCAGGATGTTGCACTCTTGCTGTCCTAGCTCTGCCTGCCTCTCTGGTTTCCTGGAACCTTGCAACCAGTTCTTTCACGTGGGGTTTTCCAGGAACTCAGCCCTTCTGCATGTACCCACACATTGCACCTGAGCACAGCACCTGTGATTACTAGGAGGGCCATTCCAGGGATACTTCTCAGGCACAGCTGGACCACAGTGGAATTCACATTATTGGAATTAATGACTTAGGAAGGATTTATATCTGACATTTTGCCATCTTTTCTGTGTGACTTATATCTTTCATTCCTGTATTACTTCATTACTAAATAGATGTTTTCTACTTTACTATTTTAGTCCCCTTGGTGTTTTTTGTTTTTGTTTTTGTTTTTTCGTGGTAGAGGGGATGGAACCCTGGGTTACTCTACCTCTGAACTATATCCTCACATACTCAGCCCTTTGCCTTTTTAAATTCTGGACAACACAACACAACACAAAAACAAAAAATCAAAAAAACCAACAGCCCATAGGGGTAATTGTAAAACTGTGTGGGTGGATTTATAGCACATGCAATGTTATCTGTACACCTGTAATTCCAGCTACTAAGGAGGTTGAGGCAGAAGGATGGCAAGTGTGAGGCCAGCCTAGGCAACTGGTGAGACATGATCTCAAGATGAAAAAATAAAAGGGCTGGTGAATGGCTCGGTGGTAGAGCATTTGCCCAGCATTTATAAGACTTTGGTTTGCTCCCCAGCACTACAAAAAAAAAAAAGGTAAAAAAAGGTAGGGGGGCTGGAGCAGTGGCTCCACAGTTATGGTGCTTGCCTGGCTTATGCGAGGACCTGGGTTTGAACCCCACCCCCATACACAACCAAGCATCGGAGCAATGAAAACCACATGAAGAACTAAATAAAAATTTCTTTCCCTCTCCCTCTCTCTCTTAAAAAAAATCAACTAAATACAGTTGATTCTCTTTATTTTTATTTTTTAAAGAGAGAAAGACAGTGAGGAGAGAGAGACAGACAATCAATTTTTATTAAGTTTTTCACATGGCTTTCGTTGCTCAGACACTTAGTTGTGTACATGCGTGCTGGGGTTCGAACCTGTGTACTTGCGCATGCCAGGCAAGCGCCGCAACCACAAAGCCCCGCTCCAGTCCCCAGCTGATTCTCTTTAAAAGAAAAAAAAAAAAAAACCCTGGGGATGTAGCTCAGTGGTAAAGCGCTTGCCTAACATGCATGTAGCCCTGGGTTCCATCCTCAGTACCATAAAACAAAACAAAACAAAAATACTATTATGAAACCCTAAAAATTAATACTATTGTAAAAAATTTACTCTGTTCAAATTTCCAGTTGTCTTGCAACTCTCTCTGCAGTTCCAGGTTTGTTATAACCTTACTTGATTACTTCTTCAAGCATAGCATTAGTTGCTATTTCTTCTTCTTTTTTTTTTTAATGCAGCTTTCCCCACATGGTAAAATACTTCTAATACAAAGTTTGCAGTTTTAACTATTGTTAGTGTATAGGTCAGCATTAGGAAATGTAATCACAGTGTCCTTAAATCACCACCTCCCTTCAGGCCCGTTAACAGTTTTCATCTAGCAGATAAGAGACACGGCCAGGTCCTCCCCCTTGCTATGCATGTGCTATACCACTGAGCCACATCCCAACACCTTACCTTGACATCCAGCTCCCATCCATCCCCCGAGCACCCTAGTTTCTCTGGGCCACCCACTTATGTGGGCCCAGACTCCTTGTGAGTTCAAGCAAATGTGAGTCAGTTTCTGCCACAGCTGAGGGAGTTGGGTAACCGAATCCCTCCGTTGCCCACTTTAACAATGCAGGTCGGCAGCTCGGACCTTTGGACACACTGCACTGGCCACCTTCCCTTGCTTTTGACATGCCTGGCCACACTCCCTGGGACCCCTCTCCTGGGCCCCCTTGCTCCCTTACAGGGCATCTTCCTGACCTGCTTCCTAGGAGGCTCCCTGGGTACATGACCCTCTCAGAACACCCAGAGCAGGGCTGGATGGGAGGTCGGGAGGCCCCTCCTTAGCTGGTCCACCCTGACAGCCCAAGCTTCATTTGCTTTGACGGTTTCACTGTACTGAGTGTGGAGGATCCTGCCAGGGTGCTCTGCCAAGCAGGTGACTACCTGCCCAAGCTGGTGTCAGGGGACCTGGCTCCAGGGCTCTCGGCAAGAAACATACCATACTTCTTGACTCTTCTGAATAAAGAGCCGCCAGCCCTGTCCCCATCGAGCCAGGGGTCAGACAAGCTCAGGGTCAGTGAGCCTGCCCCACCCTGGAGGTGCTAGATCCAAGGGGTCTCCAGCCAGCTAAGAAGGGCGGTGGTCTCACCTACAGTCCCTGGGAGTTGCCATCAGGGACAGTGCTGAGGCCAACTGGGGAGGACTTGAGTGGCAGTGGTTTAAAAGCTGGAAAGGTCCAGGAACTGGAGGAATTAGGGCCCAGAGGTGGGGCCTAGGTATTGTGTAACTGGAGAACAGTCAGGAAATGGTGGCATTGAATGGATTTAAGCTCCTGAGAACACTGGAGAACTCTGGAAATGAGCTGGGAAGACAAAATCCTATAGATCCAGGACCAAGGGTCTTGGCTTCAGGCACAAATGGAGCCAGGTGACCCTAGAATGTGATAAGTGCTCTGCCTCCACCTGTCTGCTGAGCTTGCTTCTGATGGGCTTCTGAACACTGAGTATCTCTTACAGCTCTGAGGATGGCCTTTATCTCTACACCTGTCTCACAGGGCGCAAGCAACCAGTTCAAACACTGTGGGCAGGAAAATGGGTCACACCCACTGAAGGGGCTGGGGGTGCTGTGCTTAACACCTGCCAGAACCTGAGTGGGCTCTGAGCTCCCAGCAGCTACAGGAGAAAGGAAGCCCCAGTAGCCCATGGCAGTGGGCAACAAGTTCAGTGGGGCCGATTTCCACCCCTGGCAACAAGGAAGCTGGGAGGTCTCTGAACTCCAAGTGGATGGAAGCCCTGAAGGACCACTGATCTGCACCCTCAAATCAGACCATGGGGCCTCTGAGCAGATGCAGACCAGAAGTCACAGCTGTCCTTTCACCCAGGTGTTGTGACACCTAAGCACTTCAGAACCCACAGCGGTCTAGGGCCTCTGGGCTCAGAGCCACAGAAATGAAGCTGAAGGTCACTCAACAGTAGCCACATGGTACCCGGTACTCAGCGTCAGGCAAGATGGCCGCTGTAGCTGGCTCTTCTCAGGCTTCAAGGAGCCGCAGGGACTTGCCCTCCCCTTATCTGACTTTTGCCCCAGTTTCTACAATAGAAGGGCCCTGGAGACCTCAGACCACTCTCCTCTGACCAGGCTGGCTGGGCTCAGGGGCACCTGCCCCCCTTCATGGAGTCCCTGCATATCTACAGGGTCCTGAAGGCCTTGTTCCTCTGTGGTCCACAGAGCTGGCACGTCTTGCAGTCTCACCTGTGGCCATGGGGCAGAGGCTACAGGAATGCCTTTGACCCTTGACCTATGGCCAGGAAAACAGGAAGGAGCTGGGAGGTGGCCCCAAGCAGACTTTCGCCCTGGGTGCCCAGGGGGCGAGAGCTGGGAGGGCAGGGCAGCACGGGACCAACACCTGCCCTCAACTGTGCTGCCAACTCCACTCACCTGCTCCTGATCCGTCTGGATCTCTTCTCCACTCCAGCATGGGTGACCGCCAGAGTTCACCCCAACCTACCACCTCACCTCCTAAAGCCCACCCATGCAACTGCCCCTGCCCCTCTTCAGAACCAGGCTATCTGAGCCACTGGAGCCATATGAACATTCCAAGGATGTGCTCACCCTGCCCAGCACATCCTGCCAGGGTGGTGGGGGTGAAGTTGAGGGGCAGGAAGTCAAGTTCTGAAGTCTGGAAAGAGCATTCAGAGACTATAACAATGGTGGGGAAGAATTCAGGCAGCAGGGACCCTTAGTCTGTGACAATAAGGCCTTATGTCAGGCCAGTGTCCTGTCTCTGGGGAGGATGTGACCCCACCAAGGGCCCTTCCTGCCTGCCTAAGAGGAGGCAGAAACCCAAGCACCTTCCCCCACACCTGTGCCTGCTACTCTTGGTTCAGGAGCTGTCCCCTCTCTTTGGCTCCTGCCTCTTGTGTGGCAGGCTGAGAACCATAGGTTGTGGTTAGGGACGGCTCCCTGCAAATGCCAAGAAGGCCCAGTCTGCCCAGGACTAGCTGTCTGCCAGCAGCAGAGTACTCTGAAATGCCAGGGGCTCCTGTGGAGTGTGCAGGTGTCCATGAGTGTGTCAGTGTTGGGGTGGGAGGCCTTCCTGGGCCGCAGGTGCTCAGATACTACGGCAGCCTCCAGGAGTAGCTGCTGCACATCTGCCTCAGTAGAGGGTTTTGGGGCTCTGACCATAGACGCAACATACGCCAG
Organism: Aplodontia rufa; assembly: GCA_004027875.1. Lineage (NCBI taxonomy): Eukaryota > Metazoa > Chordata > Mammalia > Rodentia > Aplodontiidae > Aplodontia > Aplodontia rufa. The sequence goes on from PVKS010001661.1 coordinate 8,733, forward strand.
AGGCTGGTGGCACAGGGTGGACAGCACAGACCTGATACACTGGCTCCTCTAAGTGCCCCCTCACTGAGCCCCTTCTAGGATGTCTTCTAGGTTTGCACCAAACCTATGATGTAAATCCCCTGGCACAACACTCTCTAAGGCCATCAATGGATAGGCACTGCAGGCCCAGGTCACAGCCCCATCCTGCCTGACCCTCACACCTTGGAGATGCATCACGCAGACTCCACGCTGGAAGCACTGCACTGCCTGAGCCTAGCAGCCTGTAGCCAGTGTGGGCCCTGCAAGCTGGCCTTAGCCTCCCAGGCAGTTCCAAGAAGCAACATGGGGAGGAGTCCCAGGGCGACCCCAGCATCTGTGAGAGCAGCTAGGGGTGGCTGAGATGCCTGTCCAGGAACCCTGCCATGACTCTGTGGAGAAGTGGTCCCTACACCACAGGCTGGGCCAACTCCTGGGGAAGGAGGTCTGCCTGCAAAGGAAGAAGTGCTCATGGGATTAACAACTATCCACAGAAAAAAGACGCTTTATTGTGCAAATCCCACAAAGGTCCCAGGACCAAGCTCATAGCCCCAACCTGTCCCCACCTTCGCCTGAAATGCCAAGGGCTCCTGTGGAGTGTGCAGGTGTCCATGAATGTGTCAGTGTTGGGGTGGGAGGCCTTCCTGGACCGCAGGTGCTCAGGTACTGCGGCAGCCTCCAACGGGGGATGGGAGGTGTGGGGGTGGAGTCAGTCCCAGCCGCCCAGGCTCAGGGACCACACAAGTCCACACAGTCTTCTCCACTGTGGAACACATGATAGATGCTGGTGGGAGGGAACATGGCAACAGCACCGAGCAGGGAGCCCACCTGGATGGCCACGCCAGCTGCAAGCAATGCCGGCCGGCCCCCGCTGTGCAGCATGGAGCTGACTGCCACCTTGACATACGAGAACACACCAGCACACAGCACCCACGACAACACCTGAGAGGCAGAGGGCAGCAGCAGGCTGAGGGTGAGATGCCCCTGTACAGGGCAAGCCCCCTTCCCACTTCATGTCCCCACTATACCTACCACAAGGACCATGCCTGCAGAGGTGCCCACTAGGGGAGGGCAGGGACTCAGGATCGCCAGCGCCATCAGGTAGGACCCCAAGAGCCAGCCTAGCAGAGAGAGACCACACAGCCCTGCCAGGGACCTGACAGAGATGGGCATAGACTCAGGACTGGCTGAACCAGGACCGGGATCCCACCCTTAAGTTCCCCCCACCTAGAGGCTGGGGGGAGGGGTTCCATGTGCACCTGCACAGTATGCCCATGGCCAGGAAGCAGGCAAGGGGGTTGGCGGAGCTGCCCAGCACCACAGCCAGGTGGTAGGCCTGGCGCCCATAGGGCAGACAGGAGAAGCTCTGTACCGCAGGCAGCACACCATTGGTCAGTGCATTGGTGACAGCCAACAGGCCCAGCAGGCTGGCACCGCGGGCTGAGAACAATCGAGAGGCCTTGGGATCTGAGCTGGGAGTGGTGCCTGCTGCCTGGCTTGGGGACTCCTGCAATGGTGACGCCTCCTCCTCCTCCTCCTCCTCCTCTGTTCCTGGTGTTCCCACCCGCAGGCCTGGCCCTGGGCCCCCTGAGGGTACAGATGATGGTGATGGAGGCAGCAGCAGCAGGAGACCCTGAAAGGCAGCAGCTGAAGTGACCAGGAGGGCAGTCAGTGCCCAGAAGAATGTGCTGGCAGGAAAACGCTCAGGGAAGTTGATGGGGGGCCCAGGGGTGCCATTGGCTGGTGCAGGCAGACACTCAAGGCGGCCCACACCCTGCACCAGGGCCAGCATGCAGGGGAGCAGAGCACTGAGGCCCTGACCCAGGAAGAAAGACCTTAAGAAGGGAGGTGGCAGGTGGCTCAGGAAAGGCAGGAAAGTGACATTAGAGGCACAGCAGGCCAAAGCCAGCACCAAGGTCAGTGTCAGGAAGGCCACGGAGTGGGGTTGCCCCGCTACTGGGGCCACGTGGTGCCACAGAGGGGCCAGTAGGGCTGTGCCCACCATACTCAGCCCCTGCACCACCTGGATGGGGACCTGTTCGCCCTTGCCGGGGGCTAGCCGCCTCCACAGGGTTACCACCAGTAGACCCAGGTTCCCCAGCGCCACAAGCACAGAAAGATACGAGGGGAGGCTCCAACCTGCGGGGAGTGGGGGAGGCAGTGTCAGGCACACTGCTGAGGTTCGAAGAGCAGCCTGCCCATCTTCCCGGGTTCGCCCCAAGCACTCACCCTCGGGGAGGTCTTTTACTACCACAGGCAGCTCCACCCAGATCCCGTTGACAGCAGCCCAGGAGCCCATGCCGAAGAGGGCCACCAGCAGGTGGGTCAGCACCCGACGGCCCAGCGCGGGTGCTGCCATTGGGCCAAACGGGGCCCTCCAGGCCAGGGTGAAGGTCACAGCCCGCTACTTCCCCACCTAGGTCTTAAGACGCTTCTTCTCTTCTGGGACCTGAAGACCTCTTCCAGCTGGAAGGAAAAGGGCAGGCGTGCAGGACAGAACCCGAGTCAGGCTGCAGGTCCAGGGTACCTGGCCGGGTCACCACAGCGCAGTCAGGGGCTCGCATACTACGCAGCCCGCTCGGGGACCAGCAAGCAGCAGCGCCGGCGGGCGGAGAAGCAGGAAGCCAGCCCCAGGCGCGGCCGGGCGGAGGCGGAAGGCTGACCCCGCTCCTCGGGGAGGACCAACGCCCTCTGCCCCGGGCTGCGGGCGCCTGCGGCCGGCGAGAGCGTGACCGGAGCGTCGGGGGCGCGGGTTCGCGTGCTGTCCGTCCAGCGGCCGATCTTCCAGCCCAGCGACCACGCCGCCGCGGCGGCCCCAGCCGGCCCACCCTTCGCCAGGGACGGAAGCCCCGCCCTCCGCGGCTCGAGACGGAAGCCCCTCCCCGGAAGCCGAGCCCGGCTCCAGGCCAACCCGGCGGAAGGCAGGGGGGACCCAGCCCCTTCCGCCCTTCCGCTCCTCCGGCTGAGCCTCGGGCGGCGGTGGCCATGGCTTACTTGGGTGCCGGGCGAGCCCGCCTCAGAGCCCGGCGTAGAACCCCCGGCCCGCCACTGCCTGGCGCGCGGGCGCGCTCGGCCGAGGACTGGTGGTGGGACCGGCTCGCCCCCAGAGGCTCCGAGCTCCATTTGCTGCAGGGGGACAGCATGCTGCTTGTGCTGCCCGGCGCGGCGCCCGCCCGAGCGCACCGGCGCTTCACCCGCCGCTCTCAGCGACCCCTGGCCCCGGTCCCCGCCGCGACAGCCCAGCCCAGGGCCAGGTTCCGACCTGAGTCCGCTCCCGAGCAGGGCCCGGACCCGGGCTGGGGAGAGCGCATTCCATTGGAGGTCCTGGTGCAGATTTTCGGGTTACTGGTGGCGGCCGAAGGGCCCATGCCCTTCCTCGGCAGGTACACTACACCCCGGCTCCGGCGTAGACCGGCTGCATTTCAAGAGTGAAAGCGCCTAGGTGCGCATGCACGAGGGATTGGGCGGCCTTCGGGAACGCAAGATTTATCGGGGGATCTTCCTGGAGCCCCAAAAGCCCAACTGAGCGGCGATGTCCGTCCGCCGCTCCGCAGGTTCAGGGGCAGAGCTGCCGTTCTTGGGAAACGTATCGCAGGGAATGCTACTTAGTGGCAGAACGCAAAGCCCTCGGCTCGGTCTTCAGTGGTGGGCATGACCCACAAGAGGCCGGGCGCTCTCAGCTGACTGTTTCTCCAGGGCTGCTCGCGTGTGTCGCCGCTGGCGCGAGGCCGCCTCCCAGCCCACCCTCTGGCATACGGTAACTCTGTCGCCTCTGCTGGCTGGCCGCGCTGTCAAGGGCAGCATCAAGGCCGAGGAGAAGCTCCTTGCTTCCCTGGAGTGGCTCATGCCCAATCGGTAAGGATCCCCTGTGGTCCTTATTCTCTGCCTGTGCGACCCAATGCCAGCGTTGGGTGGGGAGGATGCTGGCTAGGGCAGCATGGAAACACTAGTGCAGTTGGGCCTCTGCTGTCGCCCAGTTTTTCACAGCTCCAGAGACTGACCCTCATCCACTGGAAGTCTGAGGTACACCATGTGTTGAAGGTGAGAGGGAGAACCTGCCCTGCACACCAGCTGTGACACTTGGAGTGGGTAGCCCAGCATTGCCCTGCAAGCATGCCTGCCTGCCTGCTTTCTCCTTTCCTGTTGTCATCTCTGGCAGGAGAGGTCAGGCATCTAGGCAGGTCAGAGAGTGAGCTTTCATGGCCATAATTGTCTTACCTTGTGGACATTAGCCTGCCTTCCCCCAAGCCCAGGTGGTCTGTTTTCCCACAGCTGGTTAGTGAGTTCTGTCCTCGGCTCACCTTCCTCAAGCTTTCAGACTGCCACAGTGTGACTGCAGACACTCTCGTCAGGCTAGCCAAAGCCTGCCACCAGCTCCACAGCCTGGACCTACAGCACTCCATGGTGAGCTCTGTGTCCCAAGGGGTCCTGAAGAAGCCTAGGTGGAGATGACAGGTACCTCTGTGCTGGGTCCCTAGGTGGAGTCCACAGCTGTGGTGAGCTTTTTGGAAGAGGCAGGACCCCGAATGCGCAAACTGTGGCTGACCTACAGTTCCCAGACAACAGCCATCTTGGGCGCACTACTGGTAGGCTGGGGACGGGCAGGAGCAGAACCAAATTCTGTACTGGGGACCGCCAGGCTGGTGACCCAGTGTGGTCCCCCACCTTTGCAGGGCAGCTGCTGCCCCCTGCTCCAGGTCCTGGAGGTGAGCACGGGCATCAACCGCAACAACACTCCTCTGCTGCTGCCTGTGGAGGCTCTGCAGAAAGGCTGTCCCCAGCTGCAGGTACCTGATGCCCTGCCTCTTCCACCTGTCACCCCATCCGCACCTGCATCCTGAGCCTTGTCCCCAGGTCCTGCGGCTGCTGAACCTGATGTGGCTGCCCAAGCCTTCTGGGCGAGGGGCAGCCCTGGGACCAGGCTTCCCTACCCTTGAGGAGCTCTGCCTTGCCAGTTCGACCTGCAACTTTGTGAACAATGAGGTGCTGGGCCGCCTGCTTCATGGGTCCCCCAACTTGCGATTGCTGGATCTTCGTGGCTGTTCTCGTATCACGCCTGCTGGTCTGTGTGACCTGCCATGTCAAGGTCATCTGTCCTGGGTGGTGGCTGGGCAGGTGGGATGTGGGGACCCTTGCTTTTCCTGCGGCTCACACCACTCCTGTCTTCTCAGAGCTGGAGCAGCTGCACCTGGGCTTGTATGGCATGTCGGACCGGCTGACTCTAGCTAAGGAAGGCAGCGCCCTGTTGACTGAGAAGTGGTATCACACCCTGCGGGAACTGGATTTGAGTGGCCAGGGCTTCAGTGAAAAGGACCTGGAGCAAGCCTTAGCTGCCTTCTCGGGTCCCTGTGGTGGCTCATCCCCAGCCCTGTGCTCCCTCAACCTCAGGGGTACCCGTGTGACACCAAGCACAGTGAGGTCAGCACCTACTCCCCCAGTTCTTCAAAGCCAGTCCTGCTTGCTGTCCAGAGGTGGTGTGCTGCCTGGCTTGGTACCTCCAAGGTCTGGGAAGGAGTGAATATTTGCTGAGCCCCTGTTTGGGCTTGGCCTTGGGGACACTAAGGGTGCTGGGCTTGGGCCTGGATAGCTGTGGGTGGCAGACCAGGGGTAGAACACAGGCAGAAAGGGCTCCCTGGCTAGGCCTTGCCTTCTGGGCCTACATCTTCTTGCCAGCATCTTATTTCCCCACTGCCTGCCCTGCCCACAGTTCTGTGATCAGTAGCTGCCCTGGCCTGCTGTACCTCAACCTGGAATCCTGCCGCTGCCTTCCCAGGGGCTTGAAGCGAGCCTACTGTGGTCTAGAAGAAGTCCGGTGGTGTCTGGAACAGCTGCTTACCAGCCTGTCTTCTCCCAGCTAGCCAGCTCCAGCGCTGCCCTGCACCCTGTCCCAGTTTGGATGTTTTTAAGCATTTTTGTTACAGTAAAATGTTTTTACTAACTCTGTGTTATCCTTGGGGTGGGCCCCTGGGTGAGGCACAGAGTTATAGCAGGCTGCGGCATACCAAGGTCTCTATTGTGGGGGATCAGTGAGCCTGCCTGGGCTGCACCTTTAATTGGTCACTGCTGGGTTCAATTTTTGGACTGTGTGTGGCTTCATGAAAGACACTAAGTGATCTGGGCCCAGTGGTGCACGCCTGAAATCCCAACAGCTGGGGAGGCTGAGGCAGGACAATGGCAAGTTCAAAGCCAGAGTCAGCAACTTAGTGAGATTCTGTCTCAAAACAAAAAGGGCTGGGGATGTGGCTTAGTGGTTAGGTGCCCCTGGGTTTAAATCCTGCTACAAAAGAAAAAATTTTAAAAAGCCCCAAGTGAGCTATCCCTGGCTATGTCCAACTGTCCAGCTTTCACTGAGGACTGAGGCTTGTACAGGGGGTTGCCAAGTGACAGACTTTGGAGAGGAAGTACACGCCCACGCAGAAGGGATGGCTAACAGAGCCACCCCTTCTAGAACCTGCCCCAGAACTTCTAGAACTCCTGTGAGCCCCACACTGGCTAGATACCTGGCTTGCAACCCTGTCCGAGCGCTGCCTGCGAGCCTAAGCCTTGCTGGACCGCAGCCCTGGAGTCTTTGTTCTCCCGGGTATGAACCCTACTGTGGCAGTGGGCGGTGGTGGACGGAGGGTGAGGGTGGGGGTGGGGGTGGGGGGCGCCAGCTGACTGCCTTTGCGGGACAGGTTCCCAAGGGCCGGAGCAGTGGCCTGCCCACGACCTCGTCCGGAAGTCGCTTCCAGCTTTGGGCCCTCGGACTCTTTTGCACCGAGCGCCACCTGGCCAAGCGCCTGAAGAACAACAGCTTTTACCCGTTCACGCAGCAGCAGCCTGGCGGTGCGTGAGTGGAGGGCCCCGGCCCAGGCCGTGTGCGGGAGCGGGGGGGCAGCGGGTGCACCTGCACTGGGGGCCGTTCACGACCCGCGCCGGCTGTCTTGCAGTCCTAGTGCTCGAGTACTTCCTGGACACGCTCTGGAAGGGAACACTGCTGTTCGTTGTCTGCCTGGTCCTGGTCAGCTCGGACATCCTGAGACAGGTGGGTTCCAAACACCCCCCACGCTCCGCCTGCCCCACACCTCCCCGCCTCCTCTGCGCCCCAGCCCCACCAGCCCACAGCCCACAGCCCACTGTGCTCTCCGGATCCCTGGCGTCCGCAGGTGCAGAAGCAGGAGACCTGGGGCTTTCCCGCCTATGGCATGGTCGTAGGCCTGTGGCTCATGGTGTCGTCGCTGCCGCGGCGCCGCCTGGTGCTGAACCACACGCGCGGCATGTACCACTTCTCCATCCAGGGCCGCACCGTGTGCCAGGGCGCCATGCACCTGATCTACGTGCGCCTTGCCCTCAGCTCCGACGGTGACCCGGGACGGGCAGGCTGGGGAGGGTGCGAGAGGGACGGGCCCTGGCCAGGGTGGGTGGGTGGGGCCCCGCCGCCCTCCTAAGTCCCTGCCGCTCCCCAGCCTATGGAAGGTGTTTCTTCCAGCTGGTCCTCTGCGGCCATAAGCTGGAACCGCTGGTGCTGGTGCAGCTGTCAGAGCGCTATGAGGTGGGTGCACCCCGCACGACCCTCCTCAGCCACTGTGGAGGGCTCTCCGCGGGCTGGGCTAGCTCCTGCAACCCCTGGGAGGGGAAGGTGGCTGGGCGGAAGGTGGCTGGGCGGGATGTCTCTGGGTGAGGGGAGGGGGCGCCTAAAGGGCGTGGTCTCCTCTCTACACTCACAGCAGATGGAATACCTGGGTCGTCACATCGCTCGGAAGCTCAACATCAACTACTTTGACTACTTGGCCACATCTTACCGACATATGGTCCGTCACTGGCCTTTGGGGGCCTCCTTTAGCCCAGGCATTGTGCTGCGCAAGAAAGGCATCTACAGCAAGCCGAGCATCTCTCAGTCCGACCTGGATGTGTGACCCCAAGACCTGCCCCCCAAACAGCTGGTCCTATTCCTTCCTTCTTCCTCTCTTACCCGTGAGCCATTCCACCCTTGCCCTGGGAGGGACTGCAGGCCAGTCCCTCCTGCTGGCCTTTCTCTGATTAGAGCTGCCTTTAGCTTCCAGCCAAGTCAATATTTGTTTGTTTTTTGCGGGGGTGTCTCCCTTTCAGTGTCTTCCCCTAGTGCACATTTCCCAGGGCAACAGTCACAGGACCCTGACCTCTCCAGAGGTGGCAGCAAATCCCAGAGCAGGGGTTTGAAATGGGAGAGTGGTGCATAGCTACCTCAAAGAAGCTGGAAGGTCACTGGACAGACTTAGAACTGCTGCCCCTCTTGGCCAACAACATTGAACTGGTCCTGCCTGGCTACAGCCAGTGGAATCCGGGAGTCAGAATGTGACTGGCGGGTCTGGCTAGGTGGCTGTCCACAATCCAGTCTGCAACGGGATGTGGTGGAGCCTAGGAGTAGAAGCCCTCAGCGCAGAGTCCACATAGCAGAGATGCTGCTGCAAACCTCCAGAGTCAGGGTGCCAGGATCCAGGGCAATCACTCTGTGTGCCTGCTGGAACCCCCTGTCCAACAGAACACTCCAGCTCCTGCTCCACACCTGTTTCCGGGGCTTTGGGCATTGTGTCCCTGGAACCAGGACCAGCTACACAATTTGCAAGGTTCCACACAATTTAGCACACAGGAGACCCTGGGTTCAATCCCCAGCACTCAAAATAAGGAGGGAGAAGGGCAGGGGAAGTAGTGTGAGGTGGGGGAGAAGGGCAGATGGGGCCCCTAGAGGCCCCATGCTAGTCCTTGCAGCAGGAGTCGCTGGGGAGTTGTAAGGAGAGGCCTTTGAGCAGGGAAGCAGTGGTGAGGCACAGCCACAGGTGGTGGGAATTGTGCTCAGAAGGAAGGAACCAGGCAGGACACAGGACCAACAAGGGTCCTGCTGGAACGCACAGCCCACCAGCTTTGCCAGCTGGATCTGAACTGAAAAAGTAATTTCCAGTGAGACCAGGTTGTCTATCCAGGGCTGGCCTCCATGGGAGGCTGTGATAAATGGGAGTTCTGAGTTAGTGGGTGCTATTTATTTTGGGGTGCTGGGGAGTATTGAGTATGGCGTACACAAGGTAGGCAATACTCCACCTCTGAGCTATACCCCAGCCCTTACAGAGGCATCAGGCACAGATCTGGATCCATCATCACCTGGGAGGTCCCTAAAGCTAAGGGTGAGATGTCCCTGGTGACACAATAGAGGCAGTAGGGATGAGACTAGAGCCACAGATGGAGCTGTGGCTTCTAATATACAAATAGGACCTCAAAGGGAGGAGGGTCAGATGGGAGGGAACCCACATCAGGTCAGTGGGCCTCTGGGAAGGGGGCTCAGTGGCACTGCAGAAGGGAGAGGAGGCACAGAAGTGAAGATGTCCAGGGAGTAGAATGAAACTCCAGGCAGAGCAGCATGTGGCGCCCAGCAGGAAGGTGGTCTTCTGGCTTGAACATTTTCAGAGGCATGTTGGCAAGCAGGGAAAGGGCCTACCAGAGGTTCATCAGGAAGCAGCAGGTCAAACACATGGAAGAACAAAGTTCTTGTGTGGGACAAAAAGGAGAGGGCTAGGGACACAACCAGAGTGGGAGCAGGGTCTCTCAAGCCATCCTCCGTCTTTGGTGTGACCATATGCCTAACTAAACACAAGGTTCTTAAAAGACAGAGGCTCTTGGGGTTGGGGATTTAGCTCAGCAGCAGAGCGCTTGCCTAGCATACGCAAGGCCCCCGAGTTCAGTCCTGGGCCCTAAACAAAAAAAAAGAGGCTCTGGCACAGATGTGGATCCATGGCACCTCGGAGGTCCCTGCAACTAAGGCCCTGCACGAGATGTCCCTGTGAATCCTCTGTGTTCAGTTAGGCTTGTGGTCACATAGAACAAACTATACTTTCCAGTTGCTGCTGCAGATCCACACAGGTGGTTCTGAAAGTTCATACTAGCAGTGCACATAACAATTACATGTGATTTCCAAAAGTGTCTTCAAAGGGAGGGGTTTGGCAGTCTACTGTTGCTGCTTTTTTTTTTTTTTTGAGAATGAGAAAGAATCCCCCCCTTTTTTTTTTAGAGAGAGAGAGAGAGGGACAGTGAGACAGACAAAGAGAGAAACAACTTTATTTAGTTTTTCACATGGCCTTAGTTGCTCCAACACTTAGTTGTGTACGTGGTGCTGGGGTTTGAACCCGGGGCCTCGTGCTTGCCAGGCAAGTGCCGGAACTGCTGAGCCACCACTCCAGTCCCCCCCCCCTTTTTTTTTTTTAAAGAGAGAAGGACAGTGAGAGAGAGAGAATCAATTTTTATTGAATTTTTCACATGGCTTTCGTTGCTCTGACACTTAGTTGTGTACGTGGTGCTGGGGTTTGAACTCGTGTACTTGCACATGCCGGGCAAGTGCCATAACCACCGAGCCACCGCTCCAGCCCCTCCCCCCCTTTTTTAAGTTTTAATTTTTCATCTGATTTTCATTGCTCTGACACTTAGTTGTGTACCTGGCTCCTTGTGCATGCCATGCAAATGCTGCTTTTTGTGGGCTGGAATGCACCCATGATGACTGGAGCACTAGCAGCCATCTTGAGCCATGATATAGAGTGTGTATCCTGAGGACAGAGCAACAAGATAGAACTATGGAGGAGCTGGGTGATTGTGGAGTTGATCCTGGATGACTTACATTGGACACTGTGTGAAAGAGAAAACCTTCTACAGTTGTTATTTAGGGTTTTCTAACACTTGCTGCCAAGCTTAATTCTAACTGATACAAAGGGCAATAACTTTTTTTTTCATGGTGCTGGGGATGGAACCCAGAGCTTTGTGCCTTCTAGGCAAGTGCTGTGCCACTGAGCTACACCCCTACCCTTTTTTTTTTTTTTTTTTAAGAGAGAGGAACGGGTTGGGGATTTAGCTCAGTGGCAGAGTGCTTGCCTAGCACGCGCAAGGCCCCGAGTTCTGTCCTCAGCCTTGAAAAAAAAAAAAAAAGGAACAGTGATAGAGAGACAGAGACAATTCTATTCAGTTTTTCATGTGGCTTTCATTGCTCTGTCACTTAGTTGTGAATGTGGTGCTGGAGTTTGAAACTGCATTCTCATGCATGCCAGGCAAATGCCATAATTGCTCCAGCCCCCCTATTCCTTTTTAAAATTTTTATTTTTTGTATTACTGTGCTTTGAGCCCAAGGTGCATTACTGCTGGCCTGCATCCCTGGCTGTTTATTATTTATTTTGAGAAAGGTTATCTCTAAGCTCCCTAGGTTGACCTCAAATTTGTGATCCTCCTGCCTCAGCCCCCTGAGTAGCTGAGATTCCGGGTGTGTGTCACCATGCCTAATGGATTAGAAGAATTCATGGGGGGAGTAGATGTGACGGAGCAGCTGGTCAAGGAGAGTGGAGAGATTGCCAGGCAGCCTGGAGTGCCTACTGGGAGGCACTTCTTCATGCAAAGGGCCCATGAGTATGACTGTTTATCTCCAGCACGGCCCTGCTACTTAGACACTGTGTTTAGTGAGGACAGCTGCTCGGTGAGGACAGTCTGAGAAGGGTGACTATGGTTCAGGCCCATGGAGGCCACACTGCAGAGCAGAGGCCTGGGCTGCAGCTTTCCAGCTGCATCCACGCCAGCAGTGACTGCACTCCCCCTCGCTCCGTGGCTGGCTCAGCTAGGTGCCTCTGCTCCCCTGTGGCTACACCAGGGGGAAGCTAGTTGGAGCCACAGAGTCCAACAAAGCCTCGCCTAAGTGGTGTCCAGTCATTCAGCATACCCTCCTGGGCCGGCTTCCAGAGGGGTGGGATCAGAGAACAGGGCCCAGCAGGCACTGACTGCTGATGCCTCTTTGGACAACAAGTGGTAGGAGCAGGCCACAAGGTTTCTCAGGGCAGCCCCTGGTAGGGCTCTTTAGGTGCAGACTGATGAACTAGCAGCCCAGGCTCCTCCCCTCGATATGCACACTGCATGGATAGAATGTCTCCAGTGGACGCCTTTGTGCAAGCTGTGGGGCTGACGTTCAGCTGAGCAGAGTATGGAGAGGAAAAGTGCCCCTCCACAGCGAACACATCAGGCAGGTGCCACCTTGGCTAGGTGGCCAGCACCACCATGGCCCAGCCCACATATGTCCCATGCTGTCTACTGTGATGCAGTGAGAGGGCCACCCCACCCCATGAGCTCCTCCAAACCCATAGCAGACAAACCCCGACTGAAAGGTTCTACAAACACTCCTGCATTCTGCAAAGTTGAGCTTGGCTCCTCAAAACTGCGAGGCTGGTGCTGGAGCAGTGGCTCAGTGATTACCGCATTTGCCTGGCACTTGCAAGGACCTGAGTTCGAACCCCAGCCACATAATGAAGTGTCAGAGAAACAGAAACCAGATGAGAAAGTAAAAGAAATGCATTCCCCTCAAAAACAAAAATTTCAAGGCTGTGAAAACTAAGACTGAGAAACACTCACAGACCACAAGATACATGATGACTAAGACTGTGTGGTACCTTGAACGGATTGTTGGAGCAGGAAGAGGAAATTAGTGGGAACACTGGATGATTCCAACCAGAACCTGGAGTTCATAGCAATGTGCCTGTCACTCAAAGGTGGTTTTCATAATTACAGCAAATATGCTGTATAGTTAACACATTAATGGGCATGGAGGAGGGCGCAACGATTTGTTGAATTGTCTTTGCAGCCTTTCTCTATGTCCAAATTCATTTTAAAGTGAAAAGTTAACTGAAAACAAGGGAAGAGTGGAAGGCGAGTAGCATCGCATTCTGGGATGTGTGCGCAGGCTGCTATGTGCCTGCCTCAGGAGCAGGGCTTTGTCCTTGGAGAGGTCCACCTGTGCTCTACTCTGAGTTCTTGGCTCTGTCCTCTGAGCCACCCTTCTTGTTCCACAGGAAAGGTCCCTATTCTTGACCTGAGGGGTCTGTTTTGAATGATCTCTGTCCCAGTTAGTCCCGAGTAGGTAATTTGATAGGTAAGATCCACACCCAGAAACCTCCAAGAGGCACACTACGACAGGTTCACACCAGGGTGCTGTGGGCAGTGTCCCTGAGACTCCAGGAAGCCCTCTGTTTAGGGTGTGGAGTCTGGGAGCATTGCCCGGCAGGTCAATGGTCTCATCAGGAGGTCTTAGAGCAACACCCTAGATCAACTGACACTGAAAATACCCTGTCCTGGTGGTGCCCTGGATTTGACCTTTGCCCAGAGGCTATTTCTTACCTTTTGCAAGTTGGAGAGACTGGAAATGAAAAGCTGTTTTATTTTATAACTTGTCAAGTCCTAGATAGGAGACATTTTCTCCCAACTTTTTCTTTTCCTTTGGTCCTGGGGATTGGACCCAGGGCCTCGTACATCTAGGCAATAGTGGAGATTGAACCCAGCCACCCTACTACCCTGATTTGTTTCTCCCACACTTTCCAGGAACTTGTTGAGCACCAGCTGTGTGATCCCAGTTTAGGGAAGAAAGTTTAGTGGAAGAAAGTTGTGACCACCAGATGTTAGAGACTGCATCTGAAAGTTTGTGTCCCCCTAAAATACATAATCCATGCATTGAAATATGATCAGTGTACTCGTATCAAGAGGAGGGGACTTTAAGAAATGACTAGAGTCAGGTGCAGGTATGCACACCTGTGATCCCAGCAACTTTGGAGGCTGAGGCAGGAGGATTGGAAGTTCAAGGCCAGCCTGAGACAGGGAGACTGTCTCAAAATAAAAAGGACTGGGGATATACTTCAACAGCAAAGTACCCTGGATTCAATCCCCAGAACCGCACCACTCACAACACACACACACACACACACACACACACACACACACACACACACACACAAAGAGCATGCGCACACACAATGATTAGATCATGGGCATGAATGGAATTACTGTCCTTACAGAAGGGAACCCAGAGAGCCTTTAGTCCCTTCCACCATGGAAAGACACAGTGAGAAGGGACCATTTGAGAGAAAGTAGGCCCTCACCAGTCACCGGAGCTGCCAGCGCTTGATCTTGAAATTTCTGTTGTTTATGAGACACTCAGTTTACGGTATTTTATTCCAGCAGCCTGAATGGACTAAGATGTTGGTCTTGCACCCCAGATCCTCTATGCTTCACCTCCAGCAATAATGGGTCTGTGGGGAACTATCCTTCCCCCACCCTTACTGTCTTCTTAGACCATTCCTAAAATCAGCACCTGCTGCTTGGGTCCTCAGGGAAGGAGCCCTGAGTCACATTTGTGTGTAAAATGTGCCACTGCAATAATCCAGTAGAGGGAAGAGAGAAATCGGCCAGCCCAGCTACCATTCTGTCCACAGTGGCCAGGCCTTTCACTCCCATGAGTATCGGTTGTGGGACGCAGGCCAACCCTAGAAGGCTGTAACGGGGTCCAGGATATCCGGCAGCTGAGGTGGTCCAGGGAGCATGTGCTTGCTGCATGCCCACACACAGCACTCCCAGCAATGACCAACACCTTTCCTCTGAGAGTGATATGGGCCACACATTCACAACAAACAAAAGTGGCATCATGGGACAGGAAAGAAGTCACCTGGAGTCGAGATGGGCAGGCATGGTCCCCAGGTGGTGAGATTCCCCACTCTAGTAAGTGGAGGGAGGGACAGAGAGGAGGTGATGAGTGTGGTCAGTGTGGACCTGTCCAGGGGTGAAGCTGGGGACCCAAGTGTGGGGATGGAGGGAGCATGCTCAGGGTTTTCATTCCAGAACAAATGCTCCAAGCGCACAACCCCAGAGGTTGTTCAAGGAGGTAAGACAGGGAAGGGCCATCCTGATTGGGAACTTGGGGCAAAGTTGCCAGGCGTCCACACAGGGCTCTATGGAGAGCAGGCAGGTAGAGGCCGGCTGACTACTGCCAGAGAAGTCAAGGCCCTGCAGTCATTTTGTGTAAGCAGTCTCCCCTGTGACCCACCTTTCTTCCCCACCCTCAAACTCTCTTCTCTTCCAGCCTTTCCTGGATGTCTCCTTTAAAATGGTCCTAGCTGGGGCTGGAGCGGTGGCTCAGAGGTTTCGGCGCTTGCCTGGCAAGCACGAGGACCCGGGTTCAAACCCCAGCACCACGTAGGCAACTGAGTGTTGGAGCAACTTAGGCCATGTGAAAAACTCAATAAAGTTGTTTCTCTCTTTCTCTGCCTCTCTCACTGTCCCTCCCTCTAAAAAAAAAAAAATGGTCCTAGCTAAAAATAAAATAAAATGGTCCCAGCTGGGCATGGTAGTGCATACCTGTAATCCCAGTGGCTAGGGAGGCTAAGGCAGCAGGATCGCAAGTTCAAAGCCAGCCTCAGCAACTTAGTGAGACTCTGTTTCAAAATAAAAAATGAAAAGGTCTGGTTTGTGGCTCAGTGGTTAAGTGTCCCTGGGTTCGTTCAATCCTTAGTACCAAAAAATAAAATAAGTAAAAAAAAAAAAAAAAAAGACTGGCACCAAAGAAATGTCTTCCCAGAAACAGAAATGCCCTGTCTCTATACGGACAAGTAAGTGTACATGCTTATGTTAAAGCTGCTGGAATACCTATTAAGGGCTTTTACAGTACAGAAATTATATCTTCAGCAATTAAGTGATCCTTGCCCAAGGCCAGGGGTCTGAGTAGGTTGGGCAGTTGGACTCATTGGAAGGAGCTAGGTACTACACTACTTGCCCCTCCATTATCAGTCAGAGTCTCAAGATATAAGAGGTTGAAGGGTCACCCTGCCAGAAGCAAGAAGAGGACTGGGATTAATCACATCTACTGAGCTGACTCAGAGCAGGATGGGGCCCCACTGGGTAGCTCCTTAGCTGTCCATCCACATACCCACTCTCCAGGCCCATTTCTCCTGTCTTTATTAAGAGGTAGGGGAAAACACTGCATTTTGTGATATGATGTCTGGGATTTTTGCTTCAAAATAACAAGCAGGGAATTGGGCTGTTTGTGAGCTGGTGTTTGGCAAGTGGTGATGGGCATTGGAAACCCTCACTATCTGGCTCGCTGCTTATGTGCAGTTTTTGTGGGGTACTGGGGATTGAATCCGTGGCCATTTTACCACTGAACTACATCCCCAGTCCTGGTTTTTAAATTTTGACATAGGGTCTCGATAAGTTTCCCAGGCTGGCCTCAAACCTGTGATCCTCCAGCAGCAGCCTCTGGAGTTGCTGGGATGACAGGCAAGTTCCATCACATCTGATTTTTTGATTTACATCTGATAATTTCTTTTTTTTTTAACATTTGATAATTTCTATAATAAAGCCAACCCCTGATATTTGCTCTTTGTCATTTTAGTTTGCACATCTTTGGACATAAATACTATTTTCTATTTCTTATTCATTAATCATCTATTAATTTTTGGGGGATCTAAACATCTGTAAAAAGTTCATTTATGCCAATTGCTTCTTTTTTTAAAGGGGGGAGGGGAGAGAGAGGGCATTTTATTTTTTCATCTAGTTTTTGTTTCTCCAACACTTAGTTGTGTATGTGGTGCTGGGGTTTGAAGCTGGGTCATCGTGCATGCCAGGCAAGTGCTCCAACTGCTGAGCCACCGCTCCAGCTCTGGTGTCTGTAGTCTTGTGGATGATTCTACATCTCCTGCCTCTCACAGTCTTGACCTCTTCTTCCTGCTAATGATCTCCTCCTCCTCAGTCCCAACTATATGCTCCAGCACAGCAACTGCGCCCTCATTTCTACTCAATTCCCCATTCTCCGCCCATCACTTCCTTTCTGTCCAGCTGGAGGGGTGAACCCTCCAGGCTAGGTTGTCCACTGCTTCCCTAGACGGAGCGCTGCTGGAACAACAGAGGGGAATGGGTTCACAGGGTCTGAGGGTGGGCACACCAGGGTCTCTGACCTTGCTGTGGGACCCCTCTCTTAAGCCTGGAGTTACTGCTAGATGGGGGCCCGGCAGGAATGGGGGTGACTTACAGGAGATAGAGAGACAGAGGGTCATAGAATTAACGCTGGGATCCCTAAGCAGGGTCCTTCCTGCTCAGAGGCTGGCCAGAGCTGCAAATTGAACCAGAACAGCAGGAGGAGGTCCCTGCAGGAAGACTTTGTCACCAGGAGACCAAATGCAGGCAGATCCTGGAGCATCCACCCAGTTGGGGGCCCTGACTCCTCTCCTGTAACCAGGCCTCCCAAGACCCCAGCTTTAGTGAAAGAGACTCGGGATCCTCAGGTTGGGGAGAGACTAAAACGTTCCAAAAGCAAAGTCATCTGTCTGCTGTCCTTCTGTATGTAGCCTCTCTTGGCTGGACCTTTGGATATGGGACATCACCACAACCTCCAGATGCAGAGGTAGAGGTGGGGATGGCGCGGGATGTTGGCAGGGAACCGAGGTGAAAAGATCTAAGTAATTGCTCCTGGGTCGCACGTGTGCTCAGCACCAGGACCAGGGCGGACTGATGACCAAAGCCTGGACCCAGCTGCCCCTCCCCGCTGGGGTCCCCGGGGACTAGGCATCTACTGGAGCACGAGTAAGGGCCTCCAGAACGGTCCCCTCGGGAACACCTGGTCGTGGGACACATGTGTTCACGGTCTGACGTCTCGTTTGTCACAGGGGGTTGGGGACCAAAGGGGCGGCGAGATGGACAAAGAATGTCAGGGATGTAGACAGAGAATGTCAGATGGAAAGAGACCCCAGAAAGAGATGAGGGAGGGGCAAAGGACCGAGAGGCGGCAGGGTGGAGGGGAACACCAGGGGACAAGAGACCAAAACAGGGACCAAACGACGGTCTGACCCTGACCGGGCGGAGCAGAGAGCGAGAGTGGAGGGGCAGGACAGGGCCCTAAAAGACGCAGTGCGAGGACCGCGCCCGGCACGTCCCGCCAGCGCCCCGAGGGTCCGCGGGGTAATTAGGCTCCTTCCAGATGGGCCGCCTAGTCCCGCAATCAAAATGCTAATCGGCCCCACGCCTCCGGCTGCGCCTGGCCGCAGACCCGGAGAGTGCGCCTGGAAGAGCGCCGCCAAGGGGACCCGCACCCCGCCTGGGGCCTGGTGGCTGCGGCTCCGCGATAAGGTGGGGGGGGGTCGCGCCTCTCAGGAGCGTAAGCGCAGTGTGCCAAACCTATGAATGTTGGCCAGCGCGGGCCGGGCGGCTGCGTGGGGCCCGCATGCCTCGCCACGACCGCAGCTCACGTGCGTCCGGGCCCCTCCGCAGCGCGTGCGGAACGCCGCGGGTAGGCGCAGGACCGGGCGCTGAGCTCAGCACACTCTGTGCGCCGCCACGCGCGCCCCTGCCGAACTGCCCCGCACAAGGTCACCGCGCGCGTCCACACCGGGTCGCTCCCCTGGAGCCTCCCCGCGACCTTGGTCCCCGACTGAAGCAGGCTGCATGGAGCGCGCTTGGTGCAGGGAGACCCCAGACGCCGGGCGGGGGCGGGTGAGGGGACAATGGCGGCGCCGAGCACTAATAGGGGACATATGCACCGGCGTGCGGCCATTGTGAGGCCGCAGGCCCCGCGCCCCCCCATTGGCCGCCGGGTCTGACGTCATGGGAACTGCAAACTCGGGGCGGGCGGCCGCGGGAAGGGTTATCCGTCTGGTTGCGGGGCCGCGGGAGGGGGCTGTGGCCGTGCGGAAGGGCGGAAACCACCACTGAAGCCGAATTCGGAGCTGGGGCGCGGCGCCCACTCTCGCTCCGAAACCCCTGCTCGCTGCAAAGCCACCGCACTCGATATCCGCTCCACAGGAGGGAGGCGGGGGCGGGGAGGCCGCTTTTGCGGGCGCGGGGTCAGCCCGGGTGACCGGGTGGCAGGAGACACTGCGGCACAGGGCGCACGCCGCGCTTGCACACTGCGCTTTCGCTGCCTCAGCACTCGCTCCTCCAGCTGCCCCTCCCTCGCATGGCCCGCGCCTCCGGGCCGCAGGCAAGGCCACCTGGACTAGCGTTCCGCCAGAAAGACCCGACTGCGCGGCGCGTGGGTGCCGGACTTGCTCCCACCCGTGCGACGAGTGCCGCAAACCTCAGGGCCGCCCTTCCCCCGGTCACGCGGGGGACTCCCTACACGCGACACAAGGCGTCCCCAGGACCCTTCCCAGGGGACTCTGGCCGAGACCGACCCAGCGCGGCCATTTCCGCCGGCCTCTTCCCCTCCCCCAGCTCCCGGCTTTAAAAGCCGGAGGCTGGGCTCGGCGGCCAGCAGAGGCGGCTCCGGGCGCAGAAGGCCTGCCCGCGAGCTGTCCGAGCCCCGAGCCCCGCCCCCAGAGCCCCGGCCCTCCCCCGCCCTCCCTTGGCCCGCCCTCCCTGCGCACCCCTCCCCCCGAGGACCCCCGCCCCCCCCCCGCTGCCGCCGCCGCCGCCGCCGCCGCCGCCGCCGCTTGCTCAGGCTGCAGAACAATAAAGCAAGCCTCTCAGAGACCCCCGCAGAGGACCCCCGCCCGGCGGCCGAGCCCCCACAGGCCCACCCCTCTGCCCGCGCCGGCAGAGCGCGCCCGGGCGCTGGCCGCGGTGCTGCCCTGGCCGGCGCTGGCCGCGGTGCTGAAGCTGCCGGCACTCCAGCCGCCGCCGCGTTCTCCCGGCCTGGTGCCGCCGCCCCCGGGGGCATGGGGGGCCGCTGACTGAGGCTCCGCCGCGGCGGCGGGGGGGGGAGGGGAAGGGGGCCGCGGGGCCGGGCCAGCCCTGCACCCATTCGCAGCCTCCGGGCCCGGGACAGAGCCGCTCCCCCCCTCTCCGCCCCCCCAGCCTCCTCCCCCGCCTGTCCAGGGGCGGCACTGCGGGCTGGGAAGCCGGGACCAGAGGAGGGAAGGAAGGAAGGAAGGAAAGAAGGAAGGAAGGAAGAGAGAGAAGGGAAGGAAGGCGAAGACGAAGAGGGGGGTCCGGAGGGGCAGAGGAAACGCAGGGCAGGGAGGAGGAGAGGACCGCACTCGGACGGCAGCATCCACAGGCCAGAGTGGGGACCGGTGCTGACTCCGCTGCTCCTCGGATGGTGACCGGGCCCCGCTGCAGCTGCAGCCCCCTTGAGCCCCGGCTCCGCAGGCCCGCAGTGCCGGAGCCCCACAGGAATCATGCCCAGGTCCTTCCTGGTCAAGAAGGTCAAACTTGACACGTTCTCTTCCGCGGACCTCGACAGCTCCTACGGGCGTGCCCGAAGCGACCTCGGAGTTCGGCTGCATGATAAAGGTAGGAGCTGGGCCCAGGGTGGGGTGAGGGGCCCAAGGCTTTGCTGGAATGGATGGATGGACAAAGTGTGGGTGTGGAGAGGGACAGTAGGGGAAACCGACGGAAGGAACCAGAGTGGACAGGAGGCTGAGCCTGGAGCTGGGACTGTGGAAGGGTGGGGGAAGAGGAGGATAGAGGCAGGCCAAACCTCAACAAGGCTGGGCAGAGTGTGGATGGAGGAGAGAAGGTGAGGAAGAGGCATTGAAGGCACACACTGACCCACACCCTTGCACATGCAGAGACAAATAGCACACAGTAGCATAGACACCTGCTGACATGACAAGGACCCAGCCATACAGGCACATGCAGATCCACACCCAGAAAGCTGGTCCTGCCTCACTACCCTCTTCTCTTCCTTGGTTGCTCCTCCAAGCCCCCTGCTAGTACTAGCTGGATAATGCTGGGAGCTCCAGAGAGTATGCAGGGGGTCCAGGAGGCTGCCCACTTGTCAAGGCCAAGGTACCAGCAGAGGCAGCAGCAGTTATCTTCCCTGAAGTCTGGGTCAGGGAGGAAGATGGGTGAAAGGGAAGCCCACACTGCTGGAGGCAAGGGAGGCTCTTTGTGTAAGTGTGCCCAAGTTCAAGGACAACTGTTAGCATGCAGACAAGGGAACCTAAAGTGCCAGTAGCATAGGGTGGCAGAGCAAATGTGACCTGGAGGAGCATGAGCCTATGTGGGCCCATGTGACTGCGTGTGGCCATGTGACTGTGTGCGCTTGTGTGTGACCCTGTGTGAGTGTGTGCCTGCCTGTGTGCCACTACATGGGACCATGTGACTCTGAGGCCGCTGTGTGCCATGTGACTGAGAGTGCTCTGGGGTGGCTGCATATGTAACCCTGCATGAGTGGGTGGTAGCTGCCAGGGTCAGTGTGCAGCTTGCCTGGTGAGGGGTCAACCAGGCTGGCCGATGGTGGCTGGGATGCTGGGTTCAACCCTGAGGGAACCAGAGCCTGCATGCTAAGGGGCATGCATATGTGATTTTGAGGTTGTGAGATCCATCTTGTGCCTTGGGAACAGCTGCAATTACGGGCATGAATGATGCCATTTCCTACAGCTTGTTCCTGTGAAGGTGTCCCCCTGTGGACGTCCTGGCAGTCTTCTCACCAGAGTCCCGCAGGTTGCTATTGGTGTGGGGGATCAGGAAGACCCTCAAGAGGTTAAGGTGTGGGGAGAAGAGGGCAATGTGGAACAGGGTGGAAGGGAGTGGAGGTAGAAGGAAGTGGATGGAGGAAGGGAGTGGAGGTAGAAGGAAGTGGATGGAGGGAGATGGGCTCCAGCTGCAAGGGCTTGGATCAAGTCCAGTGAGTAGTGGAGAGAGGCTCCTCTAGCTAAGGCTAGAGGAGGCCGGAGAGGCAGAAGTCTCTAGGGCTTGTCGGGAGACCTAGGGAGTCAGAGGGAGAACGTCAAGGCTGGGAGCGTGTTTTGGTGGCCAGAAATGAGCCGTCAGGGACTCTGGAGGGGCGGGACCGCCGGGGTCCCTGGGCTGGCGGTCTTGCTTTGTGCATGGCGGGTCTGCAGTGTGTTGCATAATCAGGAAAGCTGCTGAAGTGGGGAGAACCCGAGGGGGAGGCGAGGAGGGAAAGGGAAGCGCCGCCCCTCCCCCCTGACCTTGAGGATTTGAGGAAGGGGGGCAGCCGCGCCCGAAGATGCTCCTCTCTCCTCCCCCGGCAAGGGCGGGGCACTCCGGCGGCGGGGGCGGAGCCCGGCCCGGCCCTGTCTCACCCTCTCCTTTCCTCTCTTCTCTTCCCCTCCCTGCCGTCTCCATCCTCCCTGCCCCGTGGCTCCCCGGCCCTCGTCGTCCTTTGTCCTTCCGCGTTTCCCGCCCCCTGTGTGTTTTGCCCGCTGTCCGGTTCCCCTACCGCTGTTTGTCTGTCCACCTTGGTCTGCAGGATACCTCAGCGACTACGTGGGGCCCACATCCGTCTACGATGGCGACGCTGAGGCGACGTTGCTCAAAGGGCCGTCCCCGGAGCCCATGTACGCTGCGGCTGTGCGGGGAGAGCTGGGTCCGGCGGCCTCGGGCTCCGCGCCGCCTCCCACCCCACGCCCAGAGCTGGCCACTGCAGCTGGTGGTTACATCAACGGCGACGCAGCGGTCAGCGAGGGTTACGCGGCTGACGCCTTCTTCATCACCGACGGGCGCTCGCGCCGTAAGGCCGCCAATGCCAATGCTGCGGCTGCCCCCTCCACGGCCTCCACGGCTGCCCCCGACGGCGATGCGGGAGGCGGGGGTGGGCCCAGCGCGCGAGGCTCGGGCTCAGGGCCCGGGGGCCGGGGCAGCACGCGCACGGGGTCAGGCACCGAGGCGCGTACGGGGCCAGGAGCCGCTGGGGCTGGTGGCCGGCATGCGTGCGGCGAGTGCGGCAAAACATACGCCACGTCGTCGAACCTGAGCCGTCACAAGCAGACGCACCGCAGCCTGGACAGCCAGCTGGCGCGGCGCTGCCCCACGTGCGGCAAGGTGTACGTGTCCATGCCGGCCATGGCCATGCACCTGCTCACGCACGACCTGCGCCACAAGTGCGGCGTGTGCGGCAAGGCCTTCTCTCGGCCCTGGTTGCTGCAGGGCCACATGCGCTCTCACACCGGTGAGAAACCATTCGGCTGTGCGCACTGCGGCAAGGCCTTCGCCGACCGCTCCAACCTGCGCGCACACATGCAGACGCACTCGGCCTTCAAGCACTTCCAGTGCAAGCGCTGCAAGAAGAGCTTCGCGCTAAAGTCCTATCTCAACAAGCACTATGAGTCGGCCTGTTTCAAGGGCGGCGCCAGTGGCGCTGGAGGCCCTGCGGCTCCTGCGCCGCCGCAGCTCAGCCCTGTGCATGCCTAGGGCTGCGGAGCCTCAGTTCGCCAGGTCGGCTGTCAGCAATACGGCCCGCAAGGAAGTCTCCGCTGGCGGCGTCCGGGCGGAGGGGCCGGAGGGCGGGCCCCTCCTCACAGCAATAGGGGGAGGGATTCGGCCCCACCCCGCCCCGCTCGCCAGGGGCCTTACCAGCCCCTTCAAGCAATAGGGTCTCGAGGGGAGACCCATCCCTAACCCCTCCCCTCTCCTCCAGGGTGCCCCAGGCTTTCTCCCAGCAATAGGTCGTTCAGACCCAGAACCGAACCTCATCTCTTAGTTGGGTCTCTGAAGACCGAGAGTGGGGTGAGGTAGGGAGCGCCCTCCTTTCTCCCTCTTCTGCACCCCTGGATCGCGTTGCAGAGACTCAGGTCTTTCCCTACTCCTTCCCAAGCCCTTCAGACCGGGCCTTTGGCCCAGACGTCCAGGGAGCCTGTCCCTCCCGGCAGCGGGCCTCGGGAAGAGAGGGGGTGGGGACGCGGGGACCCCCACAGGCTTCGCCCAGCTTCTGGGAGTCTTAGAAGCGTAGGGGACGTGGGGAGCGGGTGGACGGCGGCACTCCTCTCCCTCGGTTCTTTCTGGGGCCTCAGTCCGAGCCGTCCTCCTACCCTCCCCTCGTATCCTCTGCCAAATCCGAATTCTTCCAGCCCAGCTTTCCGGGTTCTGTCCTCCACAACGAATAATAATGAAGCATATCAACTCGCATGGACTTATCCGACCTACTCAGACCCCCGCTCCCGCCCTGCCCCGGGCCCCCTCCCTCTTTCTCGGGCTTTTGGTGGTGGAGGACAGATACGCAGCCCGACAGGCAGGCGTGCACTATCCTCTCTACACACCTCTGTATTCACTTTGCGGGTAAAGCCCCCTGGGGGGGTTGCGGACGCGTCGGGTTTCTTTCTTTCTGTATTTGTACATTTTATTTATGAACGGATTGCACTCGGGTCAGGGAGGGGACACCGAACCCCTATCCTTCCCGCCGACGCCCGGGGCTTGGGATACCCAGGATCACTTATTCCGCCTCTGAGCCGGGACCCTACCTGGGCTCTGCCTCCTGGGAGCCTAGGACCCTGCCTCCAGAGGCCGACCCCTTCCCCGACGCCCTGGCCCCATCCCCACTCAGTTGCCAACTTTCGCCGGTCTATGCCAAAGCCTCGGCGGCGACCCCGCTCAAGGGCCCGCCCCATTGGCCGCCGCCTTTGTGACGTCACTGCATGCAGCCCCACCCTCCTCCCAACCCTTCCCGGGGCTGCCCGCTCCCCCTTCCTCTTAGTTAGTCCGATGCCGACTATAGAGCAATAATGCGCACTGCATGCGAAGCTGCCGCAGCCTCTAGAGTTACTAAGAATCAGGTATTCCCCGCCCTACCCAACCCATAGGCCCCTAGATCAGGGATGCTGCGCGGGGCCGGCCGCGCAGACTTTCTTCCTCCCCTTCCCGCTCCCCACGGCAGAGCCCAGTGGGCCGGATCTTGGTTCCAGGGACGGGGACTGGGTGGTCTCTCCCAAGGCTTCTCCGTCAGTCATCGGTTATTCTTTGACCGTATATCTGCCAGGCTCTTTGCTGAGTTTGCCAGAGACGCGGCGGCCTTGGGGGAGGTGCATGTCCTCTACACGGGCCTAAGACACGCAGATGCAAAGGGCAGCGATCCTGGGCCCAGAGGCCCCCTCCTCCCACCTCAGTTCGGTCCGTGCTGAGTACAGTGGGGCTCTGCTTTTGACTTGGGCCTTGAGTTCCCACCTCAGCGGGGAAAGACCCACACCCCAGGACTCAGCTTCACCAGGGCAGCCCACACAAAGCGCCGAATCCTCTGATTCCCTGGCAAATGTGGGTCTGTCATGTGTGGCCAAGGTGCCAGCTGGAGTATATGATATGAACAGCCTCATCCCCAGCACCAGGCGTGGCTGCCCCACGGGGCTGTTGACTCGCCGGCCCTGCATAGCAGTGCTTCCATCCAAAATCCCCTGCACCACCAGGGGTGGTGCCTGCACAGCTCCCGAGCCCAGGCCCGACTGTGCCGCATGCACACGCACTCACAGGCGCCCCGCCCCAAACCACTCCGCACTCCTGTCTACCTACCTAAGGAGAAGGCCGGAGGGCCACGGGCCCGCCAGGTTCTCCCGCTTCCCCATACCCTGTCCTGCCGCCGTGGAAAGCCATGGGCCCCCTCCTGCCCCCATAACTAAGCAGCACAATAACCGACTTAGCGAATTCAGGTAGAAGGAACGTTTAGGTAGCACCTATTTTGTACTGATTCTACAAGTAGGGCCCGAGGTGCGGGGCCCTCGGGTGGGGGCTGTGGCCGCCGGCCCGCCCCGCCCCCACCCCTGCCTGCGCCCCGCCGCCTTGTACATTTTCCCAGTCCTGAACAGGCCGGGATTTTTACTCGGGCCGCGCCCCTCTTCTGCCCCCATTTGGGGCCCGGGCCGGCCGGACAGACGGACGGACGGACAGACCTCCTTCCTAAGCACAATAGCACCAGCTCCCCGGAGCGCCGCACCTCCTCGAGGAGAATAAATGCCACTCTTGATAGAATTTGGAATGTTGGCTGATGTGATGTGTCATCTCTGGGGGATACTGGGGCTGTCTGGGAGCATCTACTCTGTTTTAACAGGCCCCAGTGCTGGAAGATACAGCTCAAGCAGCAGGCCCAGTCCTTTCCTCTAATGGAAAGGGCCTACTTGGCTGGCTGAGCCACAGGAGCACCTGAAGGTAGAGCAGTAGGCACACATACCAACCCCCCCCACCACCACAGATGAATCTTCTCCGCACCAAGAATCGAAGATATAAATAGGCTCTAGCCCAATGTCAAGCTCAGATGAGCAGAGTATGTACAGCAAGAGATGCAGTTTTCTGGCCTGGGATGTCTGTCACCTAGTTTCTCTATAGGCTGCCCCACAGGCCTAACCTGAAGGCAGCTACATCAACAGCTCCAGGCCCCTCATCCTTAGCAAACCCTCTGTGATGCTACTGGAAGAAATGGGGACAGCAGAGATTCTGAAGTGTAGCTTTCTCTGTGGCCAGCTGCCCTCATCCTGACTACCAGACTCTGGGGGTTTGCTCCCACTCTGCTGGAGAATGCCTCCATGGACAGTTGGGCTGGACCAGTTCAGGGAGAAGGCATCCCAGAGGCAGAGATTTTAAAGCCACTCACAGCCCTTGGGCTTTAGACAAGGTAAGCAGAATTCAAGAAACGGGCTACAAGATTGTGCTGGGTAAAGAGAGCAGAGACAGGGACACCCTTGCCTAGCAATGGCCTCTAGTAACCAGGCCAAAAGACTTTAGGCCAAGGTCAATATAGCTTCCCATATCCTGGCAAGGGCAGAAGTCAGACCTACCCAGTGGAGAGCAGGGGAGATATATCGCTAGCAGGTAATGGCTTATGGGCCTGATGCTTTGATGGGGCTCTGGTGGGGTTGAGTGTCCCCCAAGCAGTAACAACTGTGGGAATGAAGGCATGCCTTGTTGTGGGAGAGGTCACTGCCCCTGTGCTGGGTAGGCATAATTGTCCTATTTGCAGATGAGGAACCTCAGGGAGGTGATAAACAGCCTCTTTAAGAATGAGGGCTGCCTTTGACATGGTCAGGCTCCAGTACTTCACATACCCCTATACCTGGATCTATATACCATGGCAGGTGGCAACTATACAGGTAGGAAGTCTCCTAGCTGTTCACTCCTTCCTGAAGGATCCTGCAGTTCAGAGTATTGACTGGCTGTTTCTGCTTCTTTAGGACTCTGAGGGTGGTGGGGTAGAGGTAGAAGGATGGAAGTGACCTCCCCAAGGCCTTCATGAGCCCATCTCATTCCTCCCAGCTGTCCATAGACACAACTTTCCATCCCAGGGAACGGGTGACACAGGCTTGTAAACACCACTGCAACCTACTTCCCCTCCACGCCCTTGGTTGATCTCCTTAATCTGCCCATGCCCCCAAGACATGGGGGTCAGTCTGAGGCCCTTCTTAAACCTCAAAACACTCCTGGCCTTCTTTTTCAACCAGGCTTGCAAAGTTCCCCAGCCAGCCAGGATCCCCCTCATTTGTTGCCATCCCAGGCAGAGACAGCTGCACCATGATTTCCTTGTCAGTCCTTCCATGCCACTGTCCCTAAAAGACCTCACCTATGGTGACCTTTCCCCTCTCCCCTGGAGCCTTAGGTCACCTCTTGCCCTGGATTTTGGTGTACTGAAGCTGTCTGCCAGATAACCTACCCCTTCCTGCCTCGGACTTCCACTTAGGCCCCACCTCCTCGCCACCATCCTCTGCTCTTCCCGTCTGGCAGGCCATATCCTTTTCCCCCGGTGGCTCTGGTCGCTTCACTCCCAAGGCCACTTGTCCGCTGATATCTCTAGTTGGATGTAGCCAAAGTCAGTCGCCTCCGAGGAGACGCTCCACTCTTTGGCAGGTGCTCTGAAGGTTGATCACAGCCTGCGATCAACC
Organism: Aplodontia rufa; assembly: GCA_004027875.1. Lineage (NCBI taxonomy): Eukaryota > Metazoa > Chordata > Mammalia > Rodentia > Aplodontiidae > Aplodontia > Aplodontia rufa. The sequence continues at coordinate 36,077 of PVKS010001661.1, forward strand.
TCCGCCCATCATCCTGGCTTTACCAGGCCCTCTCATTAGTTCTTGGTTCCGAATTGGAGGGCTGCACCTTCACAGCGCACCAGCGGAGGGCCCGGGAATGGGGACTCATCGGTGCGTGAAAACCTTGTGCTTACTGCCTGAAAAGGCAGTGGGGAAGAAGTGTCAGAGCTCCCGTGGTGCACCCCACGCTCTGGGTTCCCAAGGGGTCACTCTTCCAGTCTCCTTTGGGGTCTGCACACAGTCCCTGTCTCGTTCAGGTCCAGCCGCAGGGCAGTCAGCGACTGCGATGAACAAACGTATGTTTTGGGAGACTGGTTAGGAGTTGGAACTGGGTTGGTTCTGACCCATAAAGGCCCACGCGTGAGGGCTTTCCAGCCATCAAGGCGGTCCTCTGCAGGCTACACGAAGACACCTGCTCGGTAGTCCTGGCCTGCCTGAAGCCTGGGCTGGCTTCAGGCCAAAACGGTCAGTGTTAACAAGAACGCCTCATGGGGGACCAGCCCCCCAGATACGGTCGGTGGAGGTGTTGGAACAGGGATGAGCTCAGTGGGAAGTGTGTGGCCGGCCGGTAGGCTGAGCCCCATTTGCTCCAGAAGGTGCTTCTTGGCCCTGCTCTCACCGGCGGAAGCGAGCGTCTGTGCGTCCCGCTGGGGAAGTCAGGCCGCTTCGCGAGGTCCAGGATTCACGCACTGCTTGCCCGGTGCGCCCCAAGCGGTCGCGATGGCTATTTGGCGACTGCACATGCCTGCTGTGAGTTGGCCCGGGTAGCACTCCTGCTTGGATGCTCTGACCTGACCCTTGTGGGAAGTCCCCCAAGGACTTCAAAGCGGTCCCTGAGTTGCAACTAGAGGGCTCGGAGCACGACGGCGATAGTTCCCGTCGAAGGCGCACCCGGACTCGGGGTCGGGGAGCCGGACGGCAGCGCCCCAGGCGTTTCACATATGCTGCACCCCAAACGCTCGCCGGGCTACAAGACGACGGAGACTGGCGTTTACAGAAGTGGCGCGAGGGGCAGACGAGAGGTCAGGGAGATGCAAAGCTCCACGCCACGGAGCTGGGCGCGGGCGCACCCCTCGGATGGCCCAGACAGCTAGGCAAAAGCTGGGAGTGCGCAGGCGCAGCGCCTCCAACCGCACTCCGGCGCTTCCCGGGATGCCCCGCGCCGGGAGCGTCCCAGGATGCTTTGCGCCGCGCGCCGCCGCCTAGACCCCGCCCCCGCTGCTGTAGACTACAAATGGCCGCGCGCGGTGGCTGCTGGCCAGTTAGCGGCCTCGAAGCCGCGCAGCCGCGGAGTACGGCAGCCGGTAGGGGGCGGCAGCGGCCGTTGCCTAGGGTCCGGAGGCGGGGTCGCGGGCCTCCAGTGCTGCGAGTCCTGTGGGTCACGACTAGGGCGGGCTGAGGCCATGGGAGACCGCGGCGGCGCGGGTAGCTCCCGGCGCCGGCGGACCGGCTGGCGGCCTTCGGGCCAGGGCGGCGGCGGCCCGGTGGGGGCGGAAGAAGAGGTACGGGACGGCGCCGCGGGCCCCGACGTGGGCGCTGGGGGCGACGCGCCGGTCCCAGACAAGGACGGAGACGCCACCGTGGGCAGCGGCCACTGGGAGCTGAGGTAGCAGAGCGTCTGACCCTTCCCCTTGATATCAGGCCTCGCTACTCTCTCCGTCCCCCTGGGGAGTGGCCAGGGCAGTGCGAAGCCCGAGTCCGGACACGTGTGTCTCTTGGACACCGCGGGTACACTGAGGCTTTGGGGGTAGGGTCACCTGCCAAGGTCACCCAGGTCAGGGCGAGGAGCTGGCCTCTCTGTCCAGACAGGGGAGCGGAGGAGCTTGGGCTGGTGAGCTGTCAGCGGGTCCAGAGCCCCAGGGGCCAGCTGGAAGCCCGCCCCCTTCTGGGCTGGTGCAGTTTGTCCTCTGGAAGGGGGTGGATGCAGTGGGGGGCTTGTGGTGAAAAGGTCCTTCTGAGGGCTGTGAGGGGTACCTGGGCCTGCCGGGGAGGGTCCAGTTGGACTCAGGCCTGTGTGAGGACAAGGGACTGGGTATTCCTAGGGCAGGAGTGGAGGAGGCCGTCCTGAAAGTGGTTCATGGCCGTCCATCCCTCACCAAGTGCTTAGGGGCCGTTTATGTTGCCGGAGTGAGTAGAGTTGGTCTTGTGTGCAGACTTTCATCCCCTGCTTGGAGTGCAAGTGAAGGGTTTGATGTGGACATACCTACAGGTGGGCCCCTGCTTGGCTAACCAACTGACAGGAGGGCGTGGAGGAATGCACTGTGGCCAATGGGGAGGACTTGGCCTGCCTGGGCCTTGGCTCCCTCCTCCAATCTGGCCCTGGTCATCACCCTGAGACCCTCAGGGAATGTGGCTTAGGGAGCAGCTGAGGGGCTAGGAGGAAGAGTTGGTTGGCAAGGAAATTGAGACGTTCTTTGCCCAGCACCCTAGGGAGGAGACTAGGGCAGCTGAGGTGCAGGCCGTGTCACTATGTTTGATGGTGTTCACCTGGGAGATAAGATAACCTCGGTGTGAGGCAGACATGGCACAGTGTGAACAAAGGTCGGGTAAGGAGGCCATGAAGGTAATGGGGGAGGAGACTGGCCCTCCTGAGAGGGGTGCTGGCTTCCTGGGGCCTGGGATGGTGTTGAGGGATGCTGGTCTAGCACCTCCTGGTTGAAAAGGAGTTGAGAGCCCTGGAGTTCACCTCTGTTGAATGCCCCAAGTTGCCCTTCTCCAGAAGATAGGGGGATAGCTTGTATGACCCCCAGAGCATTTGGAAATGGAGTGATTTTGTGAGATTGAGGGGGAGGTCCCAGATACAACCTAGGGATAGGCAGGGGAGAGCAGTCACGTATTTTATTTGCAATGACCAGTGAGCCTTTTCTGTGCCTCTGCTGGTGTGGGACATGTGTGAGGCTAGTGGGAGAGACTGGGGGAGTCTGTTGTGGAGATCTGGTCTCCCTGGGAAGAGGATTGGTAGATGGCAGAGATGGGGCCATCCAGGGCTGAGAGGTAGCTAGCTGATTGTCCACTTGTGGGTCTCCAGAACATGCAGGCTTTGCATGTTTGTGTCTCAGCCCTGGAGAGGCAGCAGGGCTAGCAACCCTGGTTGGGTTGCTAGACTCCATTCTCCCTGCTGGTAGTCCAGTCCTTGCTCAGGCTGTGTTCCTGGGACTTGGCCTGTAACCCACTGGTCACCCTTCTCTCACCAGTTTTGTCTCCTTCCTGCTTGTGGCTGCTTTGGCCCAGCCTAGCCTTCCTCTCCCCCTTCCTCCTAAGACTCAAGCTCTGGACTCCTCCTCCCCTCCCCAATACTTCCTGCTCACCTTGGACTGGGCAGGCAAGCCAGGCCCTGGGTGTGAGGTCATTTCTTCTGCCCTGTGGCAAGGTGAGGCTGTGAGACAGGAAGTGGGGGCACTCCTACTTGCTTTGCCTCCTGTTTAACCCTCACCCCCCACCCCCAGGCTCTGCAGACTCCTAGAAGCCCTTGGTTCACAGGCACCCTAGGCAGGACTACAGGTTTTGGTGTTCTAGGGTGTTTGTCCCTGGGTGTCCTATCTACCTCTCCAACAGAGTGAGAGGTGTGGGGAGCCTATCCCAACCATCTGGCACTCCAGGGTTTGTTCCAGAGGTTGGTGTAGAGGAAGTACTGAGGAGATGGCAGCTGGGAGAAGAGCTGGCACTTTGCCGCACTTCTTGCTCTGCTTGACCCTGGAGCTTGACCGCGTGGTCCAAGAAGAGGTCCACACTTGGAGGCTGAGTCTTTGGGCATGCTACAGACCTTGGCAGGTGCATTATGGGGATGGACATGTACCTATCTCACAAGTCCTGAAATGGAGAGGCAAGGAGAGGGCACCCCTTCCTGATCTGCCTGCAGCTCACCTGCGTGGGCTTGGAGCTACAGGAGGGAGAGGGCTATTCCAGGTCCTCTTATTCCTAGGGAGTGGATGTAGGACAATTGGAAGGTGCATGGCACAGACAAGCCCTTATGAGTGGGGGACTAAAGCATCTCTGGGTATGGCTGGTCAGTGCCCTCATTCCTGGCTGGCCATCCCTGAGCCTGTCCTCTAGCCCACTTGCTGCTGACACACTGGCAGGCCTGGGCCTTTGTGGGTATTGGAGTAAGGGGGCTTCCTCCCCTGGGTCAGAGGCCTCTACAGCAAGGGATGGTGGTGTTGCCTAGGGAAGGGCTGGTGGAGAGGCTCCTGGGGGGACCTGGAATGTGCTTATGTGCTACTGTTGGCCCTAAAGCCCAACAGGAGGAATCTGAAGAAGTGTGGATTTTTGGTATCAGCCTTGCAAAGAAAGGCTCTTTCCCCGTTCCTATCTTCATCTTGGAAATGGCCAAGATAAAGCAATATGATCTTGGTGGTCATATTGATACAAGGCCTAGACCCAGCCCCTGGCAAGAATAAACAGGAGTGACACCAGAGCGCACACACCAGGAACCAGTACCCTGGCTCACTCACACTAGCTCTGGTCACACTGTTGTGAAGGTGGTATGAAGACAGCAGTTGGTAGGTTGTAGTACCAAGGAGGCTAGCCAGGAGGCTTTGGGATAGTTATGGTGAAAGTAAGTGGGCTTCAGCTTGTGGAACAGGGACCAGTTGTGAGGCCCTGTCCGGCAGACAGGCCCAGAGAGGATGTTATGCTTGCCTCATGGCACTGGGGCTATGGGGAGAGTGGACATTTGACTGAAGCCAGTTGAGAGTGCCCCAAGGGAAGCAGTCAGTTGGAAAAACAGGTGCGGACTTTGGGAGAAGAGGGGCTCAAGCAAAGACTACAGCCTCACTGTGTGACTCAAGATGGACCTCTAGGTGGATACAGGAAGCCAGGGACTGCGTTTGGGAGACCGGGTTGGATAATGGCAGGGGCTAGTGTGGATGGTACCAGGTTCTGGGCAAAGGTTGAGCCTGTTGCCTTGTCCTCAGTCTCCTTGGCCCTGTCTCCTCCTAGGTGGGGCTGTCTGATCACTGTCCTTGACCAGAGCCAGACTTGCTTCTGGGCATTGAGGCAAGCTAGTCCTGAGAGGGCATCTGTGCCAAAGTCCCATCATGGGCACCTCCACCTGCTCACCATGCCCAGATGCCCTGAGGGGAAGATACATATGGCGGGAAGGAAGGGGAGCCTCTGATCTTACAAAACGAAAGCCTTACTCAGTGTCACATTGGGTTTCCAGGTGGCATGGCAGCTGGAGGGCAAGGTGGGGCCAGAGCTAGTGTGAGTGAGCCAGGGTACTGGTTCCTGGTGTGTGCGCTCTGGTGTCACTCCTGTTTATTCTTGCCAGGGGCTGGGTCTAGGCCTTGTATCAGCCACACCACCTGGCCCCTCTGCCAGGCCTAGGTACTCTTCACAGGCAGGGTCTGGGGTGTCTCCCAAACCCAGCACTTGGTGGGAGCTTTCATGCTTAGGGACCTGCTTCCTCTAGAGACCTCCTCTTGGTATCTCCAGCCTAGGCAGGAACAGCATTCACCATGAGCATGTGAGGGCTGAGTCACTGCCCCCGGAAAGGTGCATGTTAGGCTGGATGATTGACTGACCATAGGACTGGGTCACTGTGCCATGTGGACTCGTGTGGCCAGATGTGGGGAAGAGGCTCATCTGGGTTGTTGTGTGGATTCCTCAGCTTGTTAGGTAGTGGAATGGGGGCAATGAGCAGGGTGGACTCCACCCCCATCCCTCTGTCCCTGCAGTGCTGAGGTTCACAAATCTCTGGGTTGGATTCTTGTAGTGGCCTAAGAGCCTGATTTCAGCCAGGGGCCTCTGGGGAGCAGGGCCAGGCTTCTGACCTAGGGTGCTCAAGGCCCATATAAATTTGGCCAGTTCCTGCCTCTCTTTCATGAGTCCTGTCTTTGACTGGATGGGAAAGCCTCTGAGTGGTCCTGAGGGCTTTGCCACTGTAGGCCTGGGGAGTTGGGGTGTGAATCTCTGCCCTGCTGGCATCTGCTTACTAGAGGGCCTGCCCCCTGCTCTGTCAGGTGCCATCGCGTGCAGGATTCTTTGTTCAGCTCTGACAGTGGCTTCAGCAACTACCGTGGCATCCTGAATTGGTGTGTGGTAATGCTGGTGAGTAAGATGGGGTGTGGAAGCAGGCCCACCTGTGGCCAGGTGTGGCAGAGCTTTCCAGGTGGGCCTTTCCCTGGGCACAGGCTATGCCTTGGGGTATGGGGGTTGGTACTTATGTGGGCTGGGGTATGTGGGGACATGTTGCAGCTGCCCTGAGAAGGTTGCACCTCCTTGTGACTTATAGCCCTGGGTGGATGGGGAGAGCAAGGGTGATTCTTGCAGTGGCCAATTGGGGATCACCCTGTGGAGGCCATGTGGATAGTGGGGAGACTGAGCAATGCACTTGGAGCATAAGGACTCTGCTGGGAGCAGTGCCTTAGGGGTATAGGTTCCCATGGCTGTGCTGGGATTACATGGGAGGGCAGAGAGAAGGTGTTGAGAACTGAGTAGCCCCAGGGCTGGAGGCTTTTGGGGGCTGAGCGTGGGGTGCTGTGTGGGTACAAGACTTCCCTGGCAAGGTTGGCTCTCCCTCAGCCTTGGGTCCTAGTGAATGGAGATCCCTCTGCCATATCTAAGGTTTGCTATGTGGGGGTCAGGCCTGTAGCCCTACCCCAGAGGCCGTTGGAGTCCAAGGGTCAAAAGGGCAGGAAGCCTGAAGGGTGGGTCAGGGGCAACCCTCCACCACTCAGGGAAGATGTGGCCCGAGGCCTTCGACCCTTACCCAGATATGACCCCCTCTGCTTTGGGCATAGTCCTGTGGCTCCCCATGTGGAAGGGCTCTGTGTACACCACACCCTGCCATGTCCAGAGAGGTTCCTGAACTTTCAGTACTCTCAGGTCTCAGTGAGCTGTAAGGGGTCACAAACTGTAGGGTGGGTGAGTGACTGGCTCTACTGGGGACGTGAGTCCAAGACCAGTCTGATTGCCAGATGAAACATCCCATTCCTGGCTTAGGCTGGGCCTGTAGGAGTCTGCTGGGCACAGAAGGGCCTTTGCCATCCTGGGCAGCAACCCCCTGGGCCTGCCTGGTTCTTGGGCATAGTCCTACAGCCCTTTCCCTGCTCTAGCCCCTCCTCTACCTCCTCCTCAAAGGAGGCCATGCATTTTGGGCTCCAGCTGCCTTCTGTGGCCTCTCGGGAGAGGACACGCTGTGCAGGTGATGGTGCAGGGCCATGTGTGTTGGGGCAGCAAGCTGGTGGAGCAGTCCTGCAGCTGGGGCAGTAGGGTGGTGGCCCTTCTGTCCCTGAGTTTGTCATCTCTTCTGTGAAAACTTCCCTGACCACCTAGGCAAGGACCCCACCAGTGTTGCTGTAACATTTCCACAGACCATGGCCTGTCCTCTGGGTGACTGGTCAGATTGATGGTATCAGGGCCCAGCTCCTGGGGTGCAGACAGTGCTTGTGAGATGGATGAGGAAGGCAGACAAGCATCCAGTCCCAGGGCAGAGCCCAGAGCCTGGTGGGGGTGCTCAGTTCTTGGAGACTGCATTGGGGCCAAGCCTCTGGGATTTGGAGTGTTACAGGAACAGCTGAGGCAGGGAATGGGCAAAGCACCTCTACCCTGCCCCTTGACCCTGGTAGCACGCTCCTGCCACTTTCAGGGCCTGCACCTACCTGCTGTAGCCACTTGGATTGTAGGGACCAGCCTGGCTTTGGGGTGGTACCCTGGGCAAGGGTGAGCAGCTCTTACTCCTCAGCCTGGATTGCTAGTAGGGTAGTCATTAGGGCTCAGCTTTGGGCATGGGTCTTAGGCAGGCAGGTATGGGTTTTGGGACCGTCAGGGTAGTGACAGGCTGTGAGGTGCGCTGTAGTTTCCTCACCAGCTCAACTAAGCAGGAGGGGTGAGGGATACTCAACAGTGGATCTGTCTGCTGCTCAAGAAGTAGGTCTCTTCTAGGTAGTGGTAGTGGAATTGTTACTTCTCTCTGCCCTTGCACTGGGATGTGGAGAACAGATGGGCTGGGTCTGTAAGGCTGAGGCTGCTGCCTGGCCAAAGGCCTCTGTCCCCAGAGGTACTCTGGGCAGCTGGGAAGTGCTGGGGTGGGGAGCCCTGTGGCCAGCTCTACAAGGCTGACCTTTTGGCCATCCCTTGCAGATCCTGAGCAATGCACGGTTATTTCTGGAGAACCTCATCAAGTGAGTAATCTTCTCTAGGCCCTATACACCCTGACCCCAGGCCAAGGCCCCACCCCCACTCAGGCCTCCATGCCCCCTTCCCAGGTATGGCATCTTGGTGGACCCCATCCAGGTGGTGTCTCTATTCCTGAAGGACCCCTATAGCTGGCCTGCCCCATGCCTGGTTATTGGTGAGTTGGGCTCTGAGGAGAGCCATGGATGGGAACCAGGCTGAGCTGAGCCCCAAACCTGCCCTATGATACTTCTTTCCTCAGTGGCCAACATCTTTGCTGTAGCTGCATTCCAGGTTGAGAAGCGCCTGGCAGTGGTAAGCACAGTCCCTTGGGATCTGTCCCCAGGTCTGCTGTCCTCACTGGGCAGCCCTCACCCAGGCTGGGGGCCCTGATGGGTGCTCTGCTCCTCACAGGGTACTCTGACAGAACAGGCGGGGTTGCTGCTGCACATGGCCAACCTGGCCACCATCCTTTGCTTCCCAGCGGCAGTGGCCTTACTGGTTGAGTCCATCACGCCAGGTGTGCCCCCACCCATCCATCCCAGCCCATGCTGGGCTAAGCCTGTATGGCCACGGACCTCCTGTGGTATATGGGAGCCGGGTCTGAGCCTGCCTCTCCCACAGTGGGCTCCGTGCTGGCCCTGGCAGCATACACCATCCTTTTCCTCAAGCTCTTCTCCTATCGGGATGTCAACCTGTGGTGCCGCCAGAGCAGAGCCAGGGCCAAGGCTGGTGAGAGTTGGGGATGGGAACTTGTCTGCGGCTGGGCCTGGGTGGCATGGTCCCACCCTGCTGTCCCGTTTTGCTTGCAGTCTCTGCAGGGAAAAAGGCCAATGGGGCCGCTGCCCAGCGCACAGTGAGCTACCCGGACAACCTGACCTACCGTGGTGAGGAGCCAAGTCCCAGGGGGATGGTCTGGGGTGGGGTCAGGTCTGTGCTGGTTCCAGCACCTCTCTTCCCTTCCAGATCTCTACTATTTCATTTTTGCTCCTACTTTGTGTTATGAACTCAACTTTCCCCGCTCCCCCCGAATCCGGAAACGCTTTCTGCTGCGGCGGCTCCTAGAGATGGTGAGGTTTGGGGCTGGGGAGCCAGCAGGGTGGGAGGTATATGTAGCTGCTGGTGGTGGGTTCTCAGCCAGCTGCTCTTTGGCTCTTTCCGCAGCTGTTCTTCACCCAGCTCCAGGTGGGGTTGATCCAGCAGGTATGTGGGGGAGGGGTGGGAGGTGGCTGGGGCCAGGTGAGGCCAGGTACTGACCTGTGCCCTCCTTTGCAGTGGATGGTCCCCACCATCCAGAACTCCATGAAGCCCTTCAAGGTAAGCAGTGGGCTCTCCTGTGGATGGGTAGTTGGGTGGGGTCCGTGAAGCTGAGGCAGCCCATCTCCACAGGACATGGACTACTCGCGCATTATTGAGCGCCTCCTGAAGTTGGCAGTGAGTACTGGCCAGCAGCGGGCAGGTCGGGAAACTGGAGGGGGCAGGGTGTCTAGAGCCTGAAGCCCCTTCCTCGCCAGGTCCCCAATCATCTCATCTGGCTGATCTTCTTCTACTGGCTCTTTCACTCCTGCCTGAATGCTGTGGCAGAACTCATGCAGTTTGGAGACCGGGAGTTCTACCGGGACTGGTGGTGGGTGGCCTTGGGGGTGGCCCTGGGGGTCAGGGTGGGCTGCAACATGCATTGCTCATCCTGTTGTCTCTTGACTCCAGGAACTCTGAGTCTGTCACCTACTTTTGGCAGAACTGGAACATCCCCGTGCACAAGTGGTGCAGCAGGTAGGTAGGGTGATGTGCGTGTGCAGGGTATGGGTGTCCCAGGGTGTTTATCCCACAGCCTCCTTCCTCTGCAGGCATTTCTACAAGCCCATGCTCCGCCGGGGCAGCAGCAGGTGGATGGCTAGGACAGGGGTGTTCCTGGCCTCAGCCTTCTTCCATGAGGTCAGTGCTCTGAGGGCCTCCTCCTGCCTCACCTCTAGGCAGGGGTATGGCCAGTAACAAACACTGATGTCCTGTTCTTCCCTCCCCAGTACCTTGTGAGTATCCCCCTGCGAATGTTTCGTCTCTGGGCATTCACAGCCATGATGGCTCAGGTGAGCCATGCCCCAGGGCCTCACCCACTGAGTGCTGTACCAAGCCCCATTCCCAGTGGTCCCTCCTACTGACCTTGGTCCTGTGTGTCCCTAGATCCCGCTGGCCTGGATTGTGGGCCGCTTCTTCCAAGGCAACTACGGCAACGCAGCTGTGTGGCTGACGCTCATCATTGGGCAGCCGGTGGCTGTGCTCATGTATGTCCATGACTACTACGTGCTCAACTATGAGGCCCCTGCAGTAGCAGGGGCCTGAGCTGCCCAGGCCTGGCCTCTGCTCACCATCCACAGCCAGGAGCCAGCCCTCCTCACCGGGGCCTGGATGGGACCTGGCTGCTGTGCTTCTCCTGCCCCTATGGGGCTCCCTCCTACTCCCCTTGTGGTTGGCTACAGTGGAGTTCAGCCCATCTGGCAGGAGCCAGTACCTTCCTGCAGGAGTCTGTCCAGACTTGGGGAAGAGGGTGCCAATAAAGTGCTGTCCAGAGCGACCTCCCTCAGCCTCCTGGGGGAGTGAGGGCTGGTGGGAAGGACAGCTACTCCAGTGGCTCAAGGTTCTTCTGGTCCTTAGGGGACTGGCCAGAGCTCTGATGCTGTGTGTGTGGGTAATTTGGGTTCCACTGTCACCCTCCACTCCAGCTAGCAGCCACCTGGTATGCCTACAATCTTGTGGGATACGTGGGCAAAGCTACTTGGCTGCAGTAGGATAGACCACAGCCCGCAGAGGGAGGCAGCTACCTACAGCTTCAGCTCACAGCAGTGGGGTTCAAAGCACAGCTCAACCCAGCTGATCCCATGAGGACCCCAGTGGACAGCAAGCTTGCCTGGCTAATATGGGTCCACCAATGCCCAGTCTGAGCATAGGAAGGAGGTGCCAGAACTTCCTGGGAATGGGGGCAGGTCAGAGACCAGGAAGTGAATAGTCCCCAAGGCCCTTGTCTGGTGGGCTCTGGGCAGGACAGGTCTGCCAGCTTTTACTGCCTCCAGGAAGAACATACCCTGGGAATTCACTGTCCATGAGAGGGAGACCTTACCCAAATTGTGGGCTGACAAGGCCTTTCATAGGGCATAGAAGGCCTGAGCATTACTCGTGCTCCACCTCCCCAGGACGGGGGCAGCTCAGCAAAGTGGCCTCTAGGACAAACTGCAGAAGGGCCAGGCCTGTCTGCAACCTGTTCTTGGCTCTCTGGGCAGCAGAGACCAGCCTTGGGGTGCCTGTCCCCAGGCCCTGCCATTTGCCAAATTGTGCAGAGGCCAATTTAGTGGCAGGTAGAAGTAGGGTTCAGTTCAGGGCCCCTCTCTTATGGGGGTATTAGTGCCGGTTGAAAACTGGGAGGCTATTGCATCTCATAGCGTCTACACCCTAGAGCCATAGCCCAAAGTGGGTGCGTGAGGAGGTACCTGGGTGCTGAGAAGGGTAGGGGTAGTCTCAGGGCTGTGCTGTCCCCACTCCATTAGCTAACTGCTTGACTCAGTCCTCAGTGTTGTGGGGGCACGTAGGCCTCCTGAGGGCCCTGTCCTGGCTGGTGCCCCTCCCAGTGGAGGCCTGCCAAGGACAGTGAACAGTTGGTGAGCACCTGGAGGGACAGGGTGTGGGGAGCTGTCTGGCCTGATGCCAATACTGCATGGGCTCCTCTGCCTGCCCCAACCCTTAGCCCAGACCCCATGGAAACCAACAGGAGGAGCATGCCACCCCAGCCCCCAAACCAGTCCAGTACCTTGTGGATGGACAGGGTCAGTCAGACTCTGCCAGATGTGTGGAACATGAGTGGACCCCTCGGGAATTGGTGTCCTGCTAACAACCAGAGCCAGAGGCCCAGGGCATGGCTAGCATCTGCTCTCCAAGGCCATCGCTGCATACACCTATAGTGACCTCAGGGCCCCTCCCCTGCAACTCCACCTCCCTCAGCCCAAGACAGTTGGAAACACATGGGAAGCCATAGCATAGCACTTGTCGGTTTATAGGTCTGCCTGTCTTGTCTGTCCGTCCTTCCGTTCATCTGCATGTACACATTTCTCTGTGAAGGGGAGGATGCCCTTATGTAAAAATCCAAAATACAACTCTATGAACAACCTGTAGAATCAGTCCAAGTGTGGCTGTGAAGCCCCAGCTGAGCCATGGGATGCGGGGCTGGGCAAAGGCAGCAGGTGTGCAGGACCAAGGTCCCTCACTCCGGACTGGAGGTGCTGTCCAGCCCTGAGCCCCTCTCTTCCCAACTGGGGTTGACCTAGGGTACTCAGGACTGCGTGTCTGTCCTGCTTCCCCTAAACTTGTCCCGGGGGTGGAGCAGGCCACAGGCCAGCGCAAGTCCTTCCTGGGTCTCTAGGAGATCGTAGGGTCCTTGGCTTTGGGGGGCTCAGAGCCCGTCAGCAGGGAAATGGTGGGGTCATCTGTGTAGTCATCTCCCTCGGAGAAGTAGGAGCCCTCCCCCAGCTCAAAGAGCACAGGAAGTTCGCTGCTCCCTGTGTCTACGGCGTCCGGGTCCAGCAGGAACAGAGGCTGCGCTGTGTACTGCACCAGCTGCTTCCCTGTGGGTAGATGGGGGTCAGGGTGCTGTGGGTGGTGGAAAGTGGGAGGCAGGCACAGGGCTTGGCTCACCTGAGTCAGGGCTGCTGTTCTCTGCCTCAAGAGGCCTGGGGGGCTCCTGGGGAGACAGGAGCTCCTGAATCTGTGGGGTGGAAGGGACATGGTGAGGGCTGCTGCTGGTGCCCCCGCCCCCCACCCTGCCCGCCTACGCACACTGGCCAGGCTGCTGTCAAGGTCAGGCAGGCTCATGTCGGGCATGGTCACCGAGGGGCTGAATAGCTGCAGGAGGGAGGGAGGGAAGTCAGGGCTGGCTTATGGGGAGCAGGGTGGAACGGGGGGAGGACAGGGCAGACTCACGTCCAGCAGGGCGCTGGTATCCACACTGAAGCCATGGCTGGTCAGCATGGTCTGCAGGTTGTCCAAGTTGGAGTCCATGGCATCCAAGTGGTCACTAAGCTCATTCCTGGCCCGGGGTAAGTGGGCAGGTGAAACAGAGCCCCAGGTGCCCACCCAGACACATTCCTACAGAGAAGGGCTCCCCCTTGGCTGTACCCTTCCCTAGATGGGGCCCTTCAGCACACCCAGCATGGGTGGTGGGGAGGGATAGCATGTATGCCGCAGGTGCTGGAAGGGCAGCAGGGGTAGGGGCTATAGCTCTAATGCAGTTTTTCAGGCCCAACAGTCTTGCTACAGTACTTGGAAGAGAAAGGGAGGGAGGGAGGCTGTGCTCAGCATGCCTATACAGGGGCCATGGGGCCCACCCCACCCTGGGAGGAAGCTCAGCACAGCAGCCTGGCCTGCCTGCACTGGTGGCTGGACCAGGTGTGGGCTTGTCCCAGTCACAGATGCTGGCCCATGCCTGGCTGAGGGAGGGGCCCGAGCTCTGACAGAGCCCTCCTCCCTCCCCGGTGGGGGCAGCGCTAACCCTGGCTGGACTCGGCCATGCAGAAAGGAAGAGGAGGGGCAGGGGAAGAGGCGGGCGACCCCAGACATCTGTGGAGTGCGAGCCAAACTGCAAGATACAAAGACAAGAGCCCCCACCATTGCAGGTGGGGGCAGGGGGTGGGCTCTGAGCCCACCATCCTCACTCACTCGGCCTTTGGGGCAGGGCCTGAGGGATCAAAGCCAGGCCTGGCTCACTATCTCTTGCCCCTGGTCTGGGCAGCATGGCAGGCAAGGACCCTGTGATTTGCAGGAGAGGGGGATGGCAGCCAAAAGGGTGGCCAGAGGCAGGGGCCCCAGGTACAGACTGACCTGACTTAACTCGTCTCCCTCCCAGGCCCTGCACTCTGAGCTGAGGACAGGTCTGTTCACTATTAGCAGACTCCATACCCTGCTGCAGGGTATGGAGGTCCAGCCTCCCCAGCCCTTCACCACAGTCCCAGCACAGGCCCAGGCTGTGCTCAGGGGCAGCACTCACTTGTCCAGGCAGGCTACGCTGAGGCACTTCTCAGGGACCGAGGGGGGCGGGGATGAGGGGGCGCGGCCTCCGGCATCAGTGGGGGCTGTGGCTGAGGTGGGGGCAGGCTCATTCTCCCGTAGGATGGAGTCGATGAGGGCAGTCGGGGACAAGGGGGTATCCACAGAGGATGGGTGCCTGGGACTCGCCTCCTCCACCCGGGGGCTCCGAGGTGGGCTGGGGGGCTCCTCCTTGACATGCACCAGGGGACTGCTGGACAGGGGCCTGGACATGTGGGGGGACATGTTAGCAGGAGCTTGAGCTGGCCCCACTCCCACCACCCTGGGGCTGACCCAGTGAGGTAACAAGAGGGCTGGCAGGACACAGCCCCACCTCTCATCTATGCTCCTGCCTGGGGAGGCCAAAGGGCTGGTGGGAGCCAGCTCAGTGATGTCGGAGATTATGGGTCCAGAGCTGGTGACCACATCTGGGGTGTAGAGGCTGGAGCTGCTGTAAGCTGGGGATGGAGCCTGCAAACAGAGGTAGAGAGGGGCTGGGCACATGGGGGGTGTGCCTGCAGCAGCCCTGGTGCCCTGAGCACAGTGCACGCCCTGTGGGGCTGTCCTACCCAGCCTGGTGCTTACTGAGTATGGGCCCGAACCATGGACATGCTCCAAGGAGTACTGCCGGCCATACTTGGGCACCGAGTGTGCCGAGCTGCTGTCACTCAACATCAGGGGGCTGTGAGGAAGGTGTGGGGGTCAGCTGCCTGCCAGGATGTAGCAGACAGAGGATGGGAGGGCCCAGGAACCCCCAGTGTCTCACATCTTTCTCTTCACCCCCAGGATGCGGTTCGACTGCACCAGCGAGATCAGGAACTGAATGAGCTATGGGGCAGAGAGGACATGGTCACTCCAGCCCAGCTGTGGAGGGACCCACCTGCTGCCAACCCTGCCCCACCTTGTTGACGACTTTCTGCTGCTGGGCATGCTTCTGCCGAAGGCTGGCCACCTCCCGCCACAGGGCTTCGTTCTCACTGCAACACACAGCTGGATCAGGCAGCCCACCCAGTGGCCGGGGCAGGGGCATTCTGCAGCCCTCCCCTGCCCTAGGCAGGCACTGAGGGGTATGGAGCGAGGGCTGGGGCCCCTCCAACCTGTGCTGTGCTTCCAGGGGAGGACAAAGGGAAGGTTTGCTGGCCACCCAGTGATGCTGGCTCAACACTTTTGGGGTGAGAGTGGGCTTCTATGAGCTCTGACCCCAAACCTGGCCATCTGCCCCACTGAGGTCCAAGGTATCAGTTCTCACGTCTCAGCAAGCCCAGACTCTTTAGGCTACAGAGTGACATATAAGGGGTGTCCTATATCTTACAGGGTGCCCACGGCCTCTCACCAAGTCTGGGAGTGGCCCTGTGGGGGTAGGGATGAGCTGCCAAAACATGGCCCCCACCCAGGTAGGTAAGCAAGGTCTGATATGTTCCTGCTGCTGTGGTGGGTTGGCCCTGCAAAGTCCACATGTCCTTGACAGATATGCCCCCCTTGGCCACATCGTGATAAAGGCCACATCTACCTGGCCTTTCTCCAGGTGTCACAAAGTCAGTGGCTTCTGTTGGACCTGATGTGGGAAGCATGAACTCAGAGCCTCTTTTACCACACAGGGGTCATGAGGTCCTGCTGCACTGAGCTGAGAGCAGCAGTCCTGGGGTAGGGTTCCTGAGTCCCTAGGGCCCCAAAGTGGACAGAAGACCCATGCGGGCCTTCTAGGGTGGCCTGCCTCAGTTCCTCAAGTGCTAGGCTGCCTGCTAAAGCTCAAGAACCCTAGGTCCTAGCTGAGGAGGGGATCACCACATGGTCTTTTGTGTGTGGCCAGACAGACATGGGTAGAGGTTCCAGAAGGAACCTGAATTGTTTCCTGCTCCAGGCTGGGGGTGGAGGCAACTGGGGTGTCAACACTGCTGAGTGATGCTGGGAGCCACCAGGGGAGGGCAGAGTCTGTGCACTTGGATCCTGTGGAGTGGGAGCCCAGCTAACCTGGGGCTTCCGGGAACCAGACAGAGGTCTGTCTTCCCAGAAGGATGGTCCAGCCCCCTACCGAGGGTGTGGAAACAGTGGGACATTGGCTCTGCAGGGGCTTCCCTGTCCCATTCCCTGGTCCACAGTGCACGGCCACCCTCCAGAGCCACCCTCTGCAGAAGCAGGACCTACTGCTTCATGGCCAGGAGCTTGGAGTCCATGCACTCCTGCTTTCCCTTCATCAGCTGCACATCTGTCAGGAGCTTAGTGACGCTATCCTGGCGGATCTTTATGTCTTCACCCTTCAGTGTGGACACCTGGGGGGTGGGCAAGAGTCTCTGGAGGTCCTGAGTATGGCTGGCTCCCATGCTGTAGCTGGGTCCCAAGGAGAGGGGGGAAGGCCTGAGACATAGTAGGAAGGGCCAAAGGGAACAGCAAGGGTTGGGGTCAGAGAGGAACAAGCAAGGAGGGAGGACAAGGACGGCTGTGCCACTCACGCTGGTCACTTTCCTCTTGATGTTCTCAAGGAGCTGCTCCTGGCCACGCAGGAAGCATGGGTGCTGGAACTCAGTGTCATCCCTCTCAGGCTTGACCAGACCGCCCTGCTCGATGTGGACCACCTTCCGGAAGCCGTCTGCACACACAGGGGTGGGAGAGCTCCCCTGAGAGCCAGGTAAGAGAAGCCCTGGAGAAGGGCCATGCAGGGGTGCAGCCAGAGCCCATGCCTGTGGCAGCCAGCCGGTTGTTCCTGGTATGAGGGAGACCCCATTGCCCCACAGCTGCCCCTCCTGCACAGGAGTATGACTAGGGCCTCGCAACTCCTCCATGGGACTACTGGTTCACCCCATGAGGATCCCCAAGAAAGAGGTGCTTTGCCCCAGCTCCCAGGTGTGTTGGGCTCCAGGCCATGCCCCTGACCAATTCAGAGCATTCCCTGGGGGCCACATGCTGGGGTCTGCTTCCCCCATCCCTATGGGGCAACCCACCCAGCTGGAGGTGGGCACTCACACATGTTGAGTTGCCGCACGAAGCTGGCCATGTTGTTGTGCTTGAAGTACTTGGGAAGCACCTCCTTGGCAAACTGGCCTTGGTCAAACACGTGGAAGCTGCTCCCGCTCTGTCAGGAAACACGGCAGGCCACATGTAGCAGTGATGGTGACAGCGTCCTCTGGGACTGCCTCCCTGTGTGCACAGTGCACACTCCTACCCTGTGGGGCTGCCCCAGGACCTTCTGGCCTGCATTCACTGTTCTTGTTGCCCAGATTTCATTCATGCAACACCACACCCTCTAGCAGATGGCGTTTAGCTTTAATCAGCAAACATTTCCTTGAAGAGGCCAGATTTGGTGGTGCACGCCCGTCATTCCAGCAAGTCGGAGGTTGAGGCAGGAGGTTCATAGGTTTGAAGTTAGCCTTAGCAACTCAATGAGGCCCTAAGCAACTTAGCAACTGTCTTAAAATAAAAAATTAAAAAAGGCTGGGGGATGTGGTTTGGTAGTCAAATGACCCTGGGTTCAATCCCTGGTACCAAAAAATTTCCTTTAAGAGCAGTTAAGAACGCCACTGAGGGCTGGAAGCAGTGGCTCAGCAGATACAGCGCTTGCCTGGCATGCATGAGGACTTGAGTTCAAACCCCAGCACCACGTACACAACGAAGTGTCTAAGCAACGAAGGCCACATGAAAAACTAAATAAAAATTGATTCTCTCTTTCTCTCACTGTCCCCCCTCTGTCTTTGAAAAAAAAAAAATTGAACGCCACTGAGGTAGAGAAAATGAAAGGCGAATCTCCACCACTTTGGATGAAGGCACAGCTGTGCTCAGAACAGTCTCGTTCTTTCGGCAGGCGAGATGAGAACCAGATTGTCGAACACTGCATTCACTGCTCCTCCTCTCCCATTTCTTTCCTCAACTCACCCAGGACCCATCACAGGGGATGGCAGGGCAGCCATGGTGGCTCCTAGGAGGCTCAGGAGCCATCAAAGGTGGTGGGGCCATGGCAGCCTGGTGGTAGTTGGTACCTGACCCATGCATGCATCAACCAGTTAAGGACTGTGAGGAAGGTTTCTCCCAGTCAGGGCTAGAAACTATAAAAAAGGCAGAAAAAAATCAAGAGCCCATGGTGCTGAGTTAGCACTGGAGGTGCTCTCCAGCACTCAGAGGCATGAATGTGAGCACCAGTGTAAACAGGGTGAGTGAAGGTGGAGGAAGGGACTCCAAAGCAGCACAGGGAAAACTGGTACAAACTGTTAAGCCAGCTTTTCCCGAACTCTGAGATGTGATGGAAGAATGGCAGCACCCTGGGTGCTGTTTCTTCAGGACAGCAGCAAGCTGCAATCTTTTAGCCTGCCCTCTTTGACTCCCTTTCCTATAGCCTGAAGGACACTCACTATCCAGCCGTGCTGGCAGCTCACTGGGAGTCTCCAGTGCAGAGAGCTCTCCTAGTGTACAGAAGCCATTTTCCCTGGGGGTGGAGGGGTCTGCTGGATGCCTAGTGATTTCTGAAGGTTGTGCCTGCCCAGGGCATAAAACAGGCTAACCAGAAAACTTAAAAAGGAAAAGGTGGGCCTGGCACGGTGGCACACATGTGTAATCCCAACTCAGGAGGCTGAGGCAGGAGGACTGCAAATTCAAGGCTAGCCTCAGCAACTTAGCAAGCCCTATCTCAAAATAAACAATGAAAAGGGTTGGGGATATGGCTCAGTGGTTAGGTGCTCTTGGGGTCAGTTCCCTGGTGCCAAAAAACAAAACAAACAAGGAAGAGCTGATACACGAGCGATCCTTAGGGGCTCTGAGAAGCTCTGACTCTGGAAGCCATGGGCACATGTGGAGCCAGAGCTATGCACACGCTCCATGAACCTTGGGCCCTAAGTCCTCACCTGCAGCTGGCCTTGAGGAGGGGTACAAGCAGGAGTGAAGGACGACTGGCCAGGTGGAAGGTGTGTCCTAACACACAGGTGCCCTGGTGCACAGGCAGACTTGCTGGCAGACATTCAAGGAGATCTTTGCCCCATCCTCTGACTGAACTAATTGAACAGAGACTACAGTGGCCACCAAAAGAAAAGAAGACAGGCTTTACAGGTTAGTTCAGGAAAATCACCAGGCAAATAAAATGGCAGCAGAGGCTGGGGGGAGAGTCTCATCCCCAGAGTTGCTACATTTTCTTAATCAAAAGTCTACTTTTCAATGAAAAACTATGAAACATGAAAAGACACGAGAAGTTATGGCCCATACACTGGGAAAAAGCAGCCAAAAAAAGTCCAGAGGTTGGACTTCACAGACAAAGATTTTTTTCAGCATTGAGGATTGAACCCAGGGGCTACAGCCATTGAACCGCTGAGCTACATCTCCAGTCCCTATGATTTTTCTTTCTTCTTCTTTTCTTTTTTGGAACTGGGTATTGAACCCAGGGTACTTAGCCACTGAACCACATCCTCAGTCCAATTTTTATTTTGGGACAGGGTCTTGCTAAGTTTTTAGAGCCTCACTAAACTGCTGAGGCTAGTCTTGAACTTGTGATCCTCTTGCCTCAGTCACCCGAGTTGCTGGGATTACAGGCATACACCACCATGCCCAGCGAGAAAAAGATCTTAAGTTAGCTATTTTAATTATGTTCAAAGAATACATCTGAAGAACTAGGTATGAGAACAGTATCTCACCAAATGGGGAATTTCAGTGAAGAGGTAAAAATTATAAAGAAGCACCAAGTCAAAATTCTAAGGCTGAGAAGCCCAACCTTAATAATTCACCAGAGGGACTCAGCAAAAAGCAGCAGGAATCAACACAATGAGAGGTCAAGTGAGTGGGATGGCAGAGACCTGTGAGGAACCACTGCACACACTTGGGCTGCAGGTGCAGCTCAGGGTAGAGCACATGGTTAGACAACCCCCAGCCCAGGAAACAGTGCATAATGGGAGTCTCAGAAGAAGAGAAAGGACAAAAAGAACATACTTAGTAAATATAGCCAAGAGTTCCCTAAATTTGATGAAGAACATCCAAGCAGCTAAATGAATTCTAAGTGGGATAAATGAAAAGGAATTCAACGCTATACTTTACATGAGAACTGCCTCATCTCAGCTGAGAAGCTTCACGTCAAAGTCGGGCTCATGGTGCTCTCTCCAGAGAAACTCACAAGGCTGACTTAGACCACTAGAGTCTGGGAACTTGTGAGGAAACATGTTCCCAAAGAAACCTGCTACAACTTGGTGGGGCAGTGAGCATCTGGTGAGAGCCACGCTGCCAGGAATTCTCACACATTTCTGCTGTGTGGCCCAAGCCCAGTGTGGTGGCTCCAAGTCTATGTTCGGGGAAGAGGCAGTCCAGGAGGAAAAGCATGGCACCACCCACAAGGGAGCTCGCTCCCTGTCAAAACGTGGGCTGGGCCAGGCCTACATCAGGGCACTAGGCAATCCCCAGACCAGCCTGCTATGCTGAGAAGAGCCCTCCTGGGCCACAACCAACAAACCCACCTGCCTACTATCGAGAGCCCTGCGCTGAGCAGCTCCATGGCGTAGAGAGCGGCAGTTTCCAGGCTGCACCTAGGGCTGGGTCACTCCTTTTCCTGAAACAGTCTGCTATGAGCTACTCCATTTTGAGTTTAAGTGCCCAGGTGGAATGACTCCGCACCTTGTTTGCACAAGTAAGCGACCACCATCTGCACGGCACAACCACAATGCAATGTTGATGATAAACCAATATGCTAACAAGAACAACCACCGTGACCTCGTAGGATTAATCACAAGCATGCATGGGCGTATGGTACTCCTGTGGGAGAACCAGGCCTGTGAACTCACTGGACACCTGAGACCCCTGAATGAGTTGACCCTGACTTGAGGTCCATAAAAGGTGAGGACTTGAGACTGGACATGGCAGCACCCTGACCCCATCAACTGGTCACTCGTCCTGAGCCTTGCCCAGGAAAATCCCAACGAACCTCCAAATCTCTGTCCTTGGGCTTCAGCAGAGAGTGGTTTCTCCTGCCCATGATGACCACACAAGACCCTGACCATCGGGACCTTGGCCTGGAATGACCTGCACTGTCAGCTCTGCACCTGCACAAGTTCTTGGCTGTTCTAATCCCATCTGTCCACCTACGGCGACTCTGCATTCTATCTGAGCTCTGCCCCTGCTCAGCACAGCCTCCCAGACCCCAGTGGCTGCCTTAGCGCTTTCTAAGCCTCTCTGTTGCTGTGTGATATTAGATATTAGCTCTGAAGATTGAACAGAAGGGCCTGTGATTGCCTGGCTTATGCCCACCAGGGGATCTGCATGTAGCCAGGGCACTGCCAGTGACGAAAGTGGGTGGCCTGAGACTTTCCTGTTAGGCAATGAGTTCTGACTTTGTGGAAAGACACAAACGTGTGTGGTCTACATTGATGACGCAGCTCACTCACAACATTACCAAATCAGAAACACCTCCAAAACAGCTGCCCAACCACCTTGACCCCAAACCAACCACACCACTTCACCACTGGTCCAAAAGGATAGAGAAAAATGGAACAAATAATCAAGAATATCAAAAGAATGAGGCAAACAGAAAGCAAGAGAAAGAGAAAGGATGGGGAAAATATTAAAAAACCCCACATCTGTGGATTCAATTAAAAAAAAATATATTTTTAAAAATGACACTTTCCCTGAGTTAATTCGTTTTTTTTTTATTTGGAGGGAAAGAGAGCCTAGGAATTGAACCCAGGGGCACTTAAAATTGGGCCACACCCCTAGCCCTTGTTATTTTGAGATGGGGTCTAAATTGCTCAAGGCCTCACTAAATTGCCAAGGCTGCTTTGAACTTTGGATCTTCCTGCCTCAGCCTCCCATATCTCTGGGTTATAGGTGTGCAACGCCATGTCCAGCTTCCGAAAATATTTTTTAAAGAACTGTGTACTGAACATGTAGTGACCTTTTTCCTTGTCATGATTCTTTAAACAGTGCAGTGTAACAACCATTCACACAGTATTTAGGTATTATAAGTCAGCAAGAAATCTGGGGTGTGGCTCAGTAGTATAGGTGTTGCCTAGCATGAGAGAGGCTCTGGGTTCTATCCTCGACACTGCATAAAGAGAAAAGAAAAATGTAAAAACTATACTAGAAAAAATAAAATAAAATAAAAAGGTTCAAATGCTAAGGAAAAAAAAAAAAGTTAGTCCTCTACATAGGATTTGTAGCTCAGTGATGAAGCATCCCTGGATTCAAGCCCCAAAAACCCTTCCAAAAAAGCACATGGGAGGATGTGTAGGTTATATGCAAATGCTACACTACTCCCTACAAGGGACTTGGGCACTCTCATATGTTGGTATCCGGGTGGGGGTCCTGGAGGCAATCTCCTGTGAACACCAAGGGATGACTGTATTTAGATTTCTTGAGCAACTGTACGTGACATGTTAACAACTGACTTCCATTATCCATTGCTAGTATGCGAAAGTGAAACAGGTTTGTGTGGTGCCCTTGCATGCAACGACCTTGCAAAACGCACACTTCAGTCCCAGGAGACTTCTGTGGGCTTGGGGTTTCTTATGTAGACAATCTTATTTATGCATACAGACAGTGTTACTTCTTCCCCTTCAATTTGTTCGCTTTCCTTTTTCTTGTGTTACGATACTGACAAAACTTCGGCATGAAGCTGAGCAAGATTAGTGAAAACAGATGTTATATGTTGTTAATCTTAAGGGAAAGCATTCAGTCTTCAATCCCTGAGTATGAAGTTAGTTGTGCTGTTTTTTTTCCTGGTACCGGGCATGGAATCCAGGGGTGCCCTACTACTGAGAAACATCCCCAACCCTTTTTTAAAATGTTGAGACAGGACTTTACTAACATGCCGAGGTTGGCCTCAAACTAATGATCCTTCTGCCTCACCCCACTGTGATTACAGAAATGTGCCACTGAGCCTGGCTAGGTGTGGTCTTTTTTTGTATACGCTCTGTACCAGTTGAGGGAGTTTCCTATTCTTAGTTTTTGAGTATTTTTTTTTAAATGCCAGGAATGGGGGGCTGGAGTGGTGGCTCGGTCGTTACAGTGCTTGCCTGGCATGTGCGAGGATGTGAGTTCAAACCCTAGCACCATGTACACAACAAAATGTTGGAGCAATGAAAGCCATATGAAAAAACTAAATAGAGTTGATTCTCTCTTTCTCTTTCACTGTCCCTCTTTCTTAAAAAGAAAAAAAATGCCATGAATGTCACACTGGATCAACTTTTTTTTGGACAAATAATCTGATCATGTTTTTCTTCTTTATCCTACTGATAGGGCAGATTATGTATGTTGATTTTCTTTTAGAAAGGAGACAGAGGGAAAAGAGAATAAGCTTTTATTCTTTCATCTGGTTTTTGTTTTCTGACACTTAAGTTGTGTATGTGGTGCTAGAGTTTGAACTGAAATCCTCCCATATGCCAGGCTTTGAGTCTTTACTCCAGTTTCACTGCTTTCTTCTATTGTCTTTACTTCCTTCTTGCTTTGAGGTGAATGCTTAGATCATTCCTTCCCTGCTATCTTTCTTTTGTTCTTCTTCTTCTTTTTTTTTTCAGGGCTGAGGACCTTGCGCATGCTAGGCAAACGCTCTGCCACTAAGCTAAACCCCCAACCCCTCTTTCTTTTTTTTTTTTAAAGAGAGAGGGACAGTGAGAGGACAGAGAAAGAGAGAAACAACTTTATTTAGTTTTTCACATGGCCTTAGTTGCTCCAACACTCAGTTGTGTACATGGTGCTGGGGTTTGAACCCGGGTCCTCGTGCTTGTCAGACAAGCACCGAAACCGCTGAGGCACCGCTCGAGCCCCTCTTTCTTTTTTAAAGAGTGAGGGACAATGATAGAGAGAATCAATTTTAGTTTTTCATGTGGTTTTCACTGCTCCAACACTTCCTTGTGCTGGGGTTCGAACCAGAGTTCTTGCACTTGCCAGGCAAGCACCGTAACCACTGAACCACCACCGCAGCCCCTCTTCCCTGCTTTCTTAAGGAGAATGCTTAGATCACCCGTTTTCTACTTCTTTTGTGGAGTTGGGAATGCCCAGGACCTTGCAATTGCTAAGCAAGCACTCTAACACTGAGCTACAATAGCCCTTTTCTTTTTCTTTTTTTTAAAGACATAGGGATAGTGAAAGAGAAAGAGAACAAATTTTTATTTAGTTTTTCATGTGGCTTTCATTGCTCCAACACTTCGTTGGGTATGTGGTGTTGGGGTTCGAACCCAGGTCCTTGTGCATGCCAGGCCAGCACCATAACTGCTGAGCCACCACTCCAGTGCCCTTTCTTTTTTTCTAAAATAATCACTTAATGGAATATTTTCCCTGAAGCACTGCTTTCATGTTTGGACGTTCTTCTGTTGTCAGTCCTTTTAACGATTTCCAGTTTAATTCCTTTATAGTTGGAAAACATCCTTTGAACAACTTCAGCTCCTTTAAGTCTGCTGAAGTTGTTTTCAGGGCTGTGGACACACTTTTATGCTGGCACAGTCCCGTGGGGCTTGAGAAGGGCTTGGTGGAGTGTCTGCAGACGCCAGCAGTCAAGCTACCTGTTGTGTTCAAGTTTTCTCCACTGTGAATGTTGAATTCTCTCCACACCAATCAAGCCACTGAGGGGAAAGTGCTGACACCTGTGACTGCACCTGCAGCTCCACCTGTCCTTTCAACTGTCCAGTTGTTTTGTGTCTTTTGATGCTTTGTTGTCAGGTGGACACATTTAGAATCGCCACAGGTCCTTGGTTCCTCCACCCTTTATTATATAATGCCCTTCCTCTCTCCCCTATCTCTCTGGTGCTGGGGATTGGATGCAGGACCTTGGATATGCTTAGCATGCTCTCTACCCAAGTTAGACCCCCGTCCCCAATATAATGTTCCTCTTTAATTTAAGTTTGTTTGCTCTACTTTGATTGATATTAATAGCAACGCTACTTTTCTTTTGGCTAGTGTTTAGTAGTAGTAGTAAACTACTAATGCATTCCAAGACCTCTACAGGATGCCTGAAACCACAGACAGTACCCAACCCTATATACACCTGTGCTAAAGTTCAATGTATAAATTAGGCACAACAAGAGGTTAACTATAACAGCACGATCAAAGTGCAGTAAGAGTGATGTGATGTGTGTACCTTCTTCCTGCATCGATGGATATGAAACAATGCCTATGCAACAAGATGGGAGTGAGGTGAATGAAGCAGGCATGTGTGGGAGTGTTGGGCTACACCTAAGGGTCACTTGAACTCAGGCACCGTCCTGCAGCTATCAAGCAGGTTGCACATACAACGCAGAAACAGTGAAAAAGGGACTGTTGGCACCCTGGGAGGACAGTGTGAGCATGCATCACATGACTGAGTGGTATGCAATTCAAAACCCACAAACTGCTTACTTCTGCAATTTTGCCTTTACTATTTTGGACTGGGTTTGACTACGGCTAAATAAAACTGTGGATAAAGGTGAATCACTGCATATTTTTTCTTTATTTACTTTGGTATTAGGAATTGAACTCAGGGCCGCTTTACTACTGAGCTACACCTGAAGCCCTCTTTGAGACAGGGTCTTCTTGCTAAACTACCCAGGTTGGCCTTGAACTTGCAATTCTTCAGCCTCAGACTCCGGAGTGCCTGATTATAGGCATGCACCACCACGGCTGGCTTTACCGTTCTTTTTATTAGTTTCTGATGGGAAACTCGCAATCATAGGAGTCATTGCTGCCAAAGATAGTGCCATCTTTTCTCTGGGTGCTTTCAGGATTTTTAGCGTCTCTAGTTTTCAGGAGTTTGGTTATGTCCTGGTTTTATTCTTCTTTGCAATTTACTGAACTTGAGCTTCCAGGTTTACAGTTTTGCTTAATTTGTAAGTGTTCAATCATTTATTTTTTCCTGCGTTCTAACTCTCAGTCCAGTACTGATGACATGAGGCTAGACCCCTGAAACTGTTCCAGGCCTGTGAGGCTGTCTGCTTGCCTACTCTGTTGTTAGATGGGAACAATTTTTTTTTTTTTAAAAGAGAGAGCAACAGTGAGAGTGAGTGAGAGAAAGATAATCAATTTTATTTAGTTTTTCACGTGGCTCGCGTTGCTCTGAGACTTCGTTGTGTATGTGGTGCTGGGGTTCGAACTTGCGTACTCATTCATGCATGATAGGCAAGTGCTGTAACTGCCAAGCCACCGGTCCAGCCCCAGATGGGAACAATTTCTGATGCCTTATGGCCACATTCACTGACTTACTCTGTCACTTTTGTCTTACTGCTGACCCCGCCCAATGGTCCTTATTTTGGTTACTATGAGTTCTAAAACTTCAATTTGGTTCTTGTATGTAAGCTACATTTTATTGTTAAGACTTATTTTATACTCTTTCCAAGAGTGTCTGCAGTTATTCTTACCTTTCATTCTGTGCAATTTCTTTTTCTGATTGCTTTCAGAAATTTGAACACGATAACCCTTGATATGGCTTTCTTTGCTCTTATTCTGTTTGGGATTCTTGCTATTCTTAGATGTGTGGGTTTACAGTTCTTCCAAATTTTGGCACTCCTATAATCCCAGCTACTTGGGAGGCAGAGGTAGGAGGATGGCAAGTTCAAGGTCAGCCTGGGAAACTTAGCAAGACTGTCTCAAAATATAATAAAAAGGGCTGGGGGTGCCAATTGGTGGTAGAGCACTTGCCTGGCATGCGCAAGGGGGAGTTTGATCTTTAGAACCACAAAAAACAAAAATTCCCAGAAAAGTTCTGGCCATTTTTTATGTAGACTTTCCCTTCCTCCCTGTTCTGGAACCTCAGCTGTCTTATGTCTCAGGCTGCACCTTTTCCCCTCATCGCAGGGGATCGCTTCCATTGTGTTTCCCATTCAGTGATCCTTTCTTCTAGAGTTCCTAATCTGCTGTTAATCCTCTCCAGTGACTTAAAAATAATTTTTCAATTTTAAATGCATAGAAAAGGTGGGAACCTGGTAAAGCCCTCAACACTCTACACCTGTTTCTCCATCATGACTATCTTGCCTTAGTAAGGTGCATCTGTTAAGGTAAATTTGAGACATTGTGAAGCAAAATCTGTACTTTTTTCAGATTACCTCGTGTCTTCCTTTTGTTCTAGGACATTGTCCAAAGTATGACATTCCATTTAGTTGTCATGTCTCCAATTTCCTCTGAGCTGTGACAGTTGCTCAGACTTTCCTAGTTTTTGATGACCTCAACGGTTTTGAGGACTGGCCAGGTGTCCTGCACAACGCCCCTCAGTTTGTATTTGTCCGATGTTCTCCTCATGATTAGCTGGTGCCATGTGTGACTTTGGGAGAGTGGCCCCACTGTATCAGGAGCACAGCTGTGGGGCTGGAGCAGTGGCTCAGCAGTCACAGTGGTTGCCTGGCATGTGCAAGGACGTGGGTTTGAACTCCAGCACCACGTACACAATAAAGTGTTGAGCAAGGAGAGCCACACGAAAAACTAAATAAAACTGATTCTCTCTCTCTGTCCCTTTCTGTCTTGAAAGAAAGAAATGGAGCACAGCTGTCAGCATGCTAGTCACCATGGACCAAGATGCTCATGTGCTAGCTGAGATCCTCTGTGAAGCCTGCTGTCCTCTACACCGTGCTCCTTAAAAGGAGCCCACAGCTCGGGTAGGGACTCTAACATGGGCTTCCTGAGGGGAGAGGATCTGTGTAAGTAATTGAGAATTCTGCTTGGAAAGTAGTTCCAGTGACATTCTATCCAACTTGCTTCTTTTTCATATCTTCCAGTTCTCAATCTTCATATGTGCTTTGCTTCCTTGAGACACAGAGTATTATAATAACCATTTTAACGTCCTTATTGCTCATCCCATCCCACCTGGGCCTATCACTATGCACTGTCACCTTCCCATGACAAGTTGCTTTATTCTTGCCTCCTGGCTTATCTGCTCGTTTTGACTGGACTCAGGACATTGTGTGTGTCTGCACAAGTGCTGCCCTCCACATGGGGTAGCCTGGCTGTTGCTTCAGGGCTGCCTCCAGGCTAGCCCCACGGCCTCTGGAGTGCCCTTCACATGTCTATTGGTGCTTGCTGGGCCTTCTGTGTATCCACAGAGGCTCTTGCACCCTGCTGGCGAGAACTCACGGGGGCTTGAGTGAGACCTAGCTGCTCACTTTGCAGCTCTTCCTTCCTTGAGGTGCTCTCAGCCTCCATAGGGTCCACTTTCTTCATGCACAGGTCAACATTCCACCAAAACTCCAGGGCTCAACTGCTGGTTCCCAGGTGTCTTTCTTGGAGAACTTCCTCCCCTCTGCTCCCATGACAAGTCCTAGCAGCCTCAGCTCCCCCTGGTCTGGGATGTTAGCTTTGTCTTTTTGCACCCGAATCTGAAATTTCCCCTGCAGAAAGCCCAGCAATCGCGTGTTCCCTCAGTCCTTACCTGCCCTCTAATGTTTTCACCCCGTGCAAGGTGAAATGGTCAGGCGAGACCTACCTTAAGGGCCACTGAGTTTCAGAGGGTCTGTTGCAAACTGCAGAGAACTCAGTGGTGCACAGGCCCTCTTCTGCTGACCTCAGGCAATTCTTGGAGGTCACAGAGCTTATATTTGACCATAATGAAAACTGGAATTACGGAAGGCCCAGGGAAAACTCATTACCTGCTGGTAAGTAATGATCCTGTACCCTGAAACATAGTAGTCACTAAATACTGAGTCTTAATGTGAACTGTGCCCAGATACGCTCTACCACTGAGCTACACACTCAGACCTTTTAAAATTTTGAGATAGGGTCTTGCTAAGTTGTCCAGGCTAGCTTTGAACTGGAGATTCTCCTGCCTTAGCCACAGTGCCTAGCTGTGGTTTTATTTTCTATAGCACTGTGACAAATTGAAATGCATACAAAATTCTGCATGTTATACTTTGTACAGAGCAGACCTGACTGCATATCTTCTCAAAAGACTCTGTAGGCCAACAGCCACTCTAGTTTATGAGGCAGCTTACCTGCTTTTTTCAAGTAACTGCCTAGACACAAGCCTTTTCTGTTTTAGTCCCCTGCACATCCACAGACGGGGCTGGTGATGTGCTTTGGTTTCCTGGGCTTAGCTGCCTGACCACCCTCTGGGTCCCAGAAACCGGGACTAGAGGAACAGGAATTCTGTGAGCACTTGGTTACATGGGAAACCATGGCTGGCCTGGCTTTGTGGCCATGAGGACAAGCAGTGCATAAACCCATTCAGGA
The DNA here is from genome assembly GCA_004027875.1 of Aplodontia rufa. Lineage (NCBI taxonomy): Eukaryota > Metazoa > Chordata > Mammalia > Rodentia > Aplodontiidae > Aplodontia > Aplodontia rufa. Next base: position 65,336 of record PVKS010001661.1, read on the forward strand.
GAGTGAGGTTGATGGGAGGGTCCAAACAATACAGAAGGGTAGCCCATCTTCTGGGTCACCTTCTGTCGTTCTAGAAGGTCCATTGATACTTTTCTTGCTTCTGCTCAGGTTAGCTTTATGACTCATGCCTGCCAGTCAGGTGCCATGCCCAGCACATTGCACCACATCCCTGGTCCACTGAACATATGCAGGCTGCTCAACTCTGCTTACCATGAGGCTGGCAAAGTTGGAAACAGGGTACTGGCAGCAGTTAACAGTGCTACCAGGCACAAGGAAATATTTGGGGACTGAGCTCCTTACTTCCCACAAACGCCAGCTTCTTCCTTCTGCCAGACCTTGAGGAAGCCCTATAGCCAGAAGCAGGCTCCAGCCAAGTCCTTGGGACACCCAGTGGGAGCTGTTTGCTCCCTCCAGGGCAGGCCCTGCAGGCCCTGCAGGCCCTGCAGGCCCTGCTAGGGTCCCTGCACACAGGCCAACTCCTTCAAAAACAAGCAACTCCAGGTCCAGGCTGCCTTCCCTGGTCCTCAATAAAGGGCTGCGAGCAAACACTGGTTCTGTGCTTGGATGGGCCCAGGTTGCTGGGTATCTACCTTCCTCCAAAGCCACCACAACCCAGGTCTACAATGACCTCTGTGCCCTGGGCCCTTCCCCTGTGCCAACTCCCTCAACATCTCAGGGTAGGAGGAAACACAGAGGAGTCCACGGCACTGAGCTAGTAAGAGTAGAGATCTGTGCTGGTCTCAGTTTTCTCTGTGGAGGGTACGAGGGGGACCCTTGTGTAAAGGTCCACAATATGACTGACTGTGAGCCAGCAAGTCTTGGTCACTGCAATCTCACTAAGAAACCAGGTGGGCAGGGACCTCCTGCTTCCCTCTGCTCAGAAGATGTGCAGAGCTGGGAAAGCCAGGCAGTGAGCAAAAGCTGGGTGACTCTGGATGTTAAGATTCTTGTTGTCAGAGCTGGCTTAGTGGCTCAGTGGTTACGGCACTTGCCTGGCATGCATGAATACGAGAGTTCAAACCCCAGCACCACGTACACAATGAAGTCTCCTAGGAACAAAAGTCACATGAAAAACTAAATAAAATTGTTTCTCTCTCTCAATATCCCTCTGTCTTAAAAAAAAAAAAAAAAGATTCTTCATGTCTTTGAGCCTGAGTTCTCTCTGTTCTGGGCAGAACAGCACGGACAGGCAAGAAGTGAAACCTCGTCCATAACACAGAGACCCTAAGCGTGGCGTGTACCATTTGACAGTCAATGACGCTGCAGCACACATCACAGCCTGTTTGAGGTATGTGACTTCCAAGATTTTGGGCCCACTGCCAGGTATCTAAGGGTGGGGCCAGTGGGCCTGTCAGTTCCTGCCGGCTCTCCAAGAATGAGCTCACCTGGCTGAGAAAGCCCAGAAAGCAGGGGTAGTTCTAACTGTCCTGGGTGTTCTGGACACAGCTTGTGGCTGAGGGCTCATCTTCCAATTATAAAACACACTCTACTTTTTAAGAATAGAAGAAAAATTTAAAAATTAACTTATATTAATATCCAGAGATTACCAAGATTATCATTCATATTTCCTTCCAATCTTTTTAAAAAAGATGGTGCAGGGCTGGAGCAGTGGCTCAGCGGTTAAAGTGCTTGCCTGCATGTGCAAGGATACAGGTTTGAACCCCAGCACCATGTCACAACTAAACATTAGAGAAATGAAGTCCAGATGAAAAAATAAATAAAATTGATTCTTTCTCTCACTCTTTTAAAAATAATAAAAAAGATGGTACAGTCTCATCCAAAACTGGGACTGCATTATACCTGGAGTATGAGCCTTCATTTTTCACTTAGTTTTGGGCCTTTCTCCTTGTTTTAAACTCACCAAGGAGACAACTCCCTAGAGTCGTCTCCCAGTCCTCTACCAAGAGCACAGTTGGGAGGACAGAGGAACCACTGAACAGAGGGGAGGAAGCAGGGTTGAGAAATGGTATGGGCTTTGCCCAGGGAGGTCTCATGGTTTGTTTATGGAACTGCTTATCTATCCAGGCATTTAGCCCTGTTCTTTGTACTTCTGGAGCACTTTTGGAACAAGTGTTAAGAAGCTGGCTAAGGAAGGACCACCCATGTCCATGTTCACACACACTTGTGGATCCTACTTGGATCCTAACCTATGGTCACCAAATTTCCTCCGCAGGGCAGATGGAGTGGCACTGCCCTCTAGGTCCTGTCTAGGGAAACTGTTATCTACTGAGATCCTTTCTGTTTGGATAAGTTATCTGTAACTGGGGGTGGGAACAAACACAAGGATGAACAGTGCCAAGGCCCCCCACCCCCAGTCTCCAGGTAGTGAGCTCTTCTGTCCCCAGTGGCCTAGTCAGGCTCAGTACAGGGCTTCTAGGACTAGAAGGTCTCCCTCACATATACAGCCTCAGTATTTAGCTACCATTCTCTCTCCAACAGGGAAGATGCTTTTTGACAGTACAGTGAGAAGACTTCTAGTGCCCAGGAAAACAATGGCAGATGGGCCTATAGGAAGGTCCGTGCACCGGGCCAGTATGAGTGCCCTCCTGGTCATGGGGATAGGGGCATCATTTTCTTTCTCTGGGCTAGGAAGTCAGTTCCAAGCTCTGCAGCCCCTCCCTACTCATCCTGACCAAAATTTTCTTCCATTTCTAAGCCAGAGCTTGGTTTCTGTACTCATCATCCTGCTAGTCCCCACTACTGTGTCCTGCACCAGGTACAGCTGTTTCACACAGATCAGGAAGAACCAAAGTTTGAGTTCCAGTCAGCAATGTCAACAGGTAGTATGCTGCTGAGTGGAAGGTGGTCACAGGCCTGATTAGATCTGACTTCCAACTCAAATGCCCTCCCCAGAACAGTCTGCAGGTCCTGGAAGAATGTACACTGGCATCTCCCCCGCAGGACTCACAATCTAACAGCAAACAGCAGGCAGGATAGCCTTTCCTATCAGGATGAGGCTCAGAACATTCCAGACATTCTCAATGCCTACCTCCACCTGGGTAAGATCACTCCCTTTGAGTTAAGGGGAACAGGGCAGAGATGGAAAGAGGCGAAAGGGAGTCAGAAATGTGTCATTTTCTAGGGTCAGGAGAGTTCAAAGTCTAGAAGAGGTGGCTGGAAAACACCACTCCTTTTTGGGTCTAGGGAGCAGGCAAGGCCCACACAGAGGAGGTGCCATAGAGACAAACACCAAAATTTCTAGTCTTCTCTTTATTCCCACACACTATTATTTTTGTTTTGGTAGTGGGATTGAACCCAGGGGTACTCTACCACTGTGTTACACCTCTAGCCCTTTTTATTTGGAGACTGGGTCTTGTCTTGCTAAGTTGCTTAGGATCTTGCTAAATCGTTGGGGTTGGCCCTGAACTTGCAGTCCTCCAACCACAGCCTCACGGGTTGCTGGGATTATGGGCGTGTGTCACCGCATTTTCCCACTCTTTATGGAAGGCACAGCTTCAGTAAACGCACAACCCAGAGGCAGGAACCGGACACCCAGATTCACGTCCAGGCTTTTCATTCCCGGGGTGTGGAAGGGAACGCTCAGCACAGCCTGAGAAGCTCCGAATTTTGGCTTGCAGGAGGCCAAGCTAGTTTGGTGGCACCCAGCCTATCAGAGTTCCTTTAAAGGCGCCTTCTGGACCACTGCGGCCTGTCTGCAGGCCCCCGCTTGCATCTCTGGGTGCTGGCCCTCCACAGGTGTGAACGGACCTGGAGTCACCTCTGTAAGCCCGTGCTCTGCGGTATTTGGAACCCGCTGCCAGGCAACCCCAGCGGCCCGCCGCCGCGTCGCCGCCCTTCTCCTTCCCACCTGCGCACTCCCTCCCGCTCGCGCCGTGCGCGATCCTTCCCCTACGCGCGGGCAGAACACACGACCGTCGGGGCGCTGTCCCTCAGCAAGCCACGCGCGGGAGAACCGGAAGCTGCGTCCGCAGCGTTCCAGGCGAGCCGAGGGCACAGGGTCCCGCGGGCTCCGGGCGCGGCCCGTGTGTGCGGGGCCAAGCCCTCCGCAGAAAGCCCCCTTCCCGAAGCGCCCCGCGCCCGCCCCTACCGGGCTCCAGCAGATGAGCGCGTCGGTGTCGGGGTCGCTCACGAGGGTCCAGAGCTTGGTCAGGAAGGCCGGAACGTTGCTGGGCCCCGCCGCACCGGGGCCCACTGGCAGATCCATCTCGGGCGAGGCGGCGGAGGCAGAAGTGGCGGCCACGAAGAGGGGCCGAAAGCCGGGCTAGCGCCGGCGCCGCCCCTGCCCCTTGGGCCGCGCCGCCGCACGCTGCGCACACACAGCACCAGACCCTCGCATGGCCGCCGCCATCTTGCGACGGGCGCGTTCCCGCAGGTGCCCCGCCCGCGCGCGCTCATGCGCGCAGGCGCCACAGCCCACGCCGGCGCCAGACCCGCCCCCGGGCAGCCTGCGGCGCGCGCCTGCGCGGGATCGCAACGCCCTCGCGCCCCTCCAATCAGGGAAGGCTGGGCGGGGCCGTTCGCCGCGCACGCGGCGCGCTCGCTGCCGGAAGCGGCCGACGGTGGGGCGCTGGAGCGACGCAGCATGGCGGGGGTGCGGGGTGCGGGACGCGCGGTGGTAGGAGTGGGGCCTGGGAAGCGGCGTCTGGAACCCAGTCCGGAGCGCGAGTCGGAGCCGAAGGAGGTGACAGCCTAGCGGCAGGGCGCGTGTCAAGAGGGCCGGGCATGCACGTGGCGGACGACGGGGCAGGGGAGTCCGGGCTGTTTGTCACCCAGGCGCGGCGCCCAGGTGTCCTGCGGGTCGCCTAGAGGCTCGCGGCGCTTGCCGGACCGGGGCTTCGAGGGGGGCCTTCAGTAGAGAGCAGCCTATGCCGAGGGGCACGTGAGCCCAGGGCAGCTCTGTGGCTTGCATGTCAGGCTGGGAACAGGCAGGGGAGCGGATGCCGCTTGCTACAGCCTCTGAACCTTCGAACTGCGGACCATCTTTCGGAGGGCTTGAGCTCGCACCCTCAGCAACTCTTCACCCGTTTATATACGAGTGGATGATACATTGCTTAATTAAACGGGGATGTGAGCATGTGGAAGTCAGCATAGAATCCAGTGCCCGATTCTAACTTCCCCCCTGCAGGATTGTGGGGCGTCACCAAATCTGGTAGAAGGCATGAACAGGGCTGGAGCGGTGACTCAGTGGTTACAGGGCTTGCCTAGCATGCACAGGGACCTAGGTTCAAACTCCAGCAAGCAAAGGCCTGAAGGAAAAATAAATAAAATTGATTCTTTCTTCTCTCTCTCCCTCCCTCTCATAAAAAAAAAAGAAAGAAAAGGAAAACAACGTAAACTGCCCAGCTTCTCAGCCCACTTTACTTTGCTGGATCCTTCAGACTGTCCCTGTGTTCTGTGAAACGTGCTGAGGCTGCTCTCCATTGACTGCTGAGCTAGCAGTCAGTTCTGGGCATCAGGTCCTAGTCCTTTGCCCAGTTCTCACTTGCTGTTCTGATGGTGTAGCTCCTGGAGTATTTGTCAGGGGCAGATGTGTGTGAGTGTCCTATGGAAACTCAGTTGAGTGCTGTAGCATCGTTGGTAATGCAGCTGTCTAATAAGGCAAGGCTTGTAAACTATTAGAAAAACAGTGAAATCAAGAATTCTGCTCTCAGATGCTTCCGGCGTTCTTCAAGTTCTTGTTCTATTTTTCAGAAGCCAATGCACAGTGCTTTGTGTGTCATGTTAGTTAGGTCTTCAGTCAGCAGGGCTTTGCCCAAAGAAAGCTGTTTCTGCTCCAAATGGTTTGGCTTGCTCACAAGTGTGCCTCAATTAACCCATTGGGCCTAGTGTCTTTGAATGAGGCTTCTCTTCCCAGAGATTCAATCCTCTGTAGCCCTCAGCCCCTTCCCTAGGTAATGACCTCCTAGCTCTGGAGCATAAGTGCCAGGGTGGGGTGTATAGTTCTGTCAGTAGAGGAGAATTGTACAATGGGAGTGTTATCCTTGAAAAGTTCCTCTGTTGTGAGACACTAGGGATTAAAATGCTGGTGGCACAGATTGGACAGGTAGGTGGTTTCGGTGGAGTTGGAGGCTTTTGTGCAGAGTGCCAGGTCAGCTGCCCCCGTGGGGTCTGCACAGCCTATGGGGTTAGTGTTGCCAATTCTTGTGTTTCTTTGCAGCCCTCCCTCTGCAACCCTGCTCCCAACCACAGTGATGGCAGTGATTCCGGCCTTTCTGACAGCGAGGAGAGTGTGTTCTCAGGTCTGGAAGAGTCTGGCAGTGACAGTAGTGAGGACAATGAAGAGGAAGAGGATGGAGGCAGCTGTGACAAAGGCCATGGTAGCACAGAGGAGAGCTCTGGGGAACAGGCACAGGTAGGTGATCAAGGAATACCCTGTGGGCTCCCCAGTGTGGGTGAAGGTGACAGGGAAGAGGGAGTGCGTGCTGGGCCATGGACCCCTTTAGGGGTACACCGTGCTCCCTTCTCCAGGGCTCCCTGAGGAAACCAAGCCTTGTCTCTCTCTCACTGTAACTGGGGTCATGTTTGGGCTTCAGGGCACTGTTTCAAACCCAGCTGTGTGTGTCATTCCTGGGAACTCTGAAAATCATATACCCACACATTCTCCCTTCAGGTGATTCTCAGGCCCCCTCTCCAGCTTGGCTGTAGGCTGGGTTTTATGGCAGAGCCCTGGTTGGGGGTTCTACTGCCTGGGGATGTTGGCAGGACATGGCTGCAAGTGAGCATGCTGAGCAGTATGGGCAGGATTGCTGGAGTCCAGCCCAGCTGCCCCACACGGCTTAGGAGGTACAGAGACCCATGGGTTGCATTGGTGATGGGGAATGGTGGACCCCACTCTTGGTCTTGAGAATGGGGTCACTCAACTAAAATGCCACAATTGTTACTTAAAGCATTCTGGAAAATGATGTAATCATTTATATTTCCAATGGCTTTGGCTCGTAAAGTTTGTTGCCCTAAGGGAAACCCTAAAGCCGTAGTTTGTTTGTGTTGGTTATGTTAGGTTGTTGAGTTCACTAGGAAGAAAAGATTTAAAGCCAGATTTAAACCTTTCACTCATTCAAGCTATAATTACAACTGGTGTGCGCTCACTGTGCCGACCTTGGTTTATAAGATTATGGGCTGCCTTTTAAGGTTTTTGGTACTGGGTATTGAACCCAGGGACACTTTACCACTGTGCCACATATCTGGCCCTTTTTATTTTGAGACAGGGTCTCGCTTAGGGTCTTGCTAAGTTGCATAGGCTGGCTCTGAACTTGTGATCCTTCTGCCTCAGCCTCCATAGTTGCTGGGATTACAGTGTGCTGCTTTTTTTTTTTTTTTTTTTTTTTAAGAGAGAAACAACTTTATTTAGATTTTCACATGACCTTCATTGCTCCAACACTTAGTTGTGTACGTGGTGCTGGGGTTTGAACCCAGGTCCTCATGCTTGCCAGGCAAGCGCCGAAACCACTGAGCCACTGCTCCAGCCCCCCAGGTGTGCATTTTTTAAGGCATAAAATCAGATCTTTTTTTTTTTTTAAGAGAGGGACAGTGAAAGAGAATCAATTTTATTTAGTCTTTCATGTGGCTTTCGTTGCTCCAACACTTCATTGTGTATGTAGTGCTGGGGTTTGAACCTACATCCTCGCTCATCAGGCAAGCGCTGTAATCACTGAGCCACTGCTCCAGCCGTAAAATAGATCTTTCTTAAAAAAGATATTACATCAGCCCTCCTTAATGAAGTGCGACAGTTCCCATCCGGTGGTTCTGCATGGATAATCAGCTGATAGTTAATGTGTGTCCCCCTGGGCTTTCTCCCCAGTTTAAAATCAAGGACCCACACATGTAAGTAAGCTTTACCTTCCCTTGGAGTCCTTGAAGTGACCCGAATGAGTGTCTCAGAGGCACAGGAGGGGTGGTCTGGGGTCTAATGGGAGACACTGGTTTTGTAAGGCATTGCAGTGTCCTTGGAGCTCCAGGTCTGACCTGGACACAGGTGTGTGGCGCCCCCCCCCCCTCAGATTCCTGTGCTTGGAGGTAACTGGGCCTGTGCTCCCTCCTACGGCAGCCCCCACCTGTCTCCAAAGGTGTGGCTCTGTCCCCTGCCTCAGGTGTGGCTCTGTCCTCTGCCTCAGGTGCTGTCTCGGCTGTAGGCTGCTTTGCTGGACCAGGTGGGACTTGAGAGAAGGGGCAGTCCTCAGAGATCTGTCCCCCATGGGACCTGCTCAGTGGGGTGCTTTCTCTTCAGTGTGTCTTTTCTGTGCCCTTACTGGGGACTGTATTCAGGCCCTGTTGGAGGATTTTCAGTGCTAAAATGTCCTCGTTCCTGGATTTGAGTTCCTCAGGCCAGGGAGGTGAGGTGAAGAGGTGGGGGGTGTTGTCCATGCTCAGGGGTACCCCTCCCATTTCCCACATTCCCACCATTCCACAGAAGCCACTGTACACTTCCTCTGCTCTGCTTGTTGTCCGCTCTGGGTGGTGTGAGTCCTTTTCTCTCACCAGCCCTATAGGTGCAGACTCAGCTGGCTTCTGCAGTTTTCCCAGCTTCCCATGTGCTCCCATGGCAGCCTATCGGGCTCTGCACTGGTGTCTTAGCCCAGGCCACCTGCCACCCTGAGGAGGCAAACCTGCAGCTTTCCCACCAAGTGCGAGTGTTTCCACTGAGCCTTCACCCACGGCAGGGCAGCTTGTCACCACCATGCCATCTGTGAGAACCCTACCATCAGGCAGCTTCTAGGTCTGTGGTTTCCCTACCTTGGTAACTAGGAACCTCTGCCAGTAGCCAGCCATAGCTTCTGCCCTGTCTCCACTAGGTATCCTGGTACTTTAGGAAGCTCAGGGTCGTGGGGCACCTGGTACAGTCTTGTGAGCTGTCTGTGTCTTAGGTGTGCCTCTGTAAGTGAGTGAGCCCCCTGCACCATGAGGAGACCTCTCTGACCTCCTTTCCTTGTCTAGGCTTTCTCCCGAAACTCAGGTTGCTGCCCCAGTCCCAGAAGCACCTCCTATCTCCTTATATTGGTTGGACCCACTGTGTGTGATATCAGGAAAGCTAGCTTAGCCCTCTTGTCCTTTTGGCCTGAGTTTCTGGACCAAGAGTCCTTTCTGTCTGTCAGCTGCCTGTCACTTGTGACAGGTTACCCTGAACCTCGGGTTCCTCACAACACAGCTTTGCCATCTTGCTGTTGCTGGGAGTTGGTGCCATGGGGGCCTGGGAGGTGCAGTCAGGTGCCACATTAGTGGGGTTGCCATGTGAAGCCCCTCACCTTGCTGACACCAGGGGACTCAGGTGAGGGGGATCCTTGTGTCTCAGGGCTGATAGGTGGTTGGAAATGAGGACTGGGACATGGGTCTACAGAGGGGGTCAGGTGTGCTGTCTTTCCTTCCCTTCCTGGAGGAGTTGGGTTTTCACAGGGTCCTGCACGTTCAAAGGGGACCCACAGCACTGTAGGTGGCAGCCTGCCTTCCTGCAGCAAGTTTGGTTTAGTTTTCTGTGCGTGTAGTTTATCGGGTGGGTGACATTTTCCCTACTGGGTGGACAATGCAGTTTGTCATGCTCTGGTGTCCCAGTGTTCACACCCTCGGCTAAAGGATGGTATGGGGCTGCAGTTCACCAGGGCCAGGACTAGGGCACCAGGGATGCCCCAGCTACCCGATGGGCCTGGGCATGCAACAGCACTGCACTGTCCTGCGTACAGGCCGAAGGGGGTATCCTGCCCATCTGTGTTCTTGCCCTTGCTCCTCAACCTGTTGGGGAGGCAGCAACTGGCCCTCCCCTCAGCCTCTTGGTCTGGAGGCCATCGGGATGGGGGCAACAGGTCCTGTACATTTTGCCTTGGGAAGATGGTTGCTCAGATCCTATCTATGTGTTTTGGGGCTTAGGAGTAAGGGGCCCTGGGTGAGGACAGGGTCCCTTCACTGGTGTCTGGGCTCACCATGAATGGCTGGTGCGCACTGGGCACCTCTGTCTGTCCCTCTCTTACAGGAGTTGTTCTTCACAGGGTGGCCCAAGAGGTCAGAGGCGCGTGGTTCCTGCATACTGACAGGGCTGCAGGGCTTCAAGTTCTGAGCCCAGGCCACACGGTGTCAGTTCAGGCTGCCTCCCTTTGGTGGGTCAAGTGGCCACAGGCCCCTTCAGAGTTCGACAAGGGGGTGTTGAATTAGCTGCTTTTTTTTGAAAAGAGAGTCAATTTTATTTAGTTTTTCATCTGGCCTTTGTTTTTCTGACACGGTGTGTGGTGCTGGGCTTCCAACCCAGGTCCTTGCGCGTTCCAGACAAGTGCTCCAACCACTGAGCCACCGCTCCAGCCCCTTGACTTAGTTTCTTGATGAGAGGAAATAAAAGGTTGCAGCTCTGCTTTAAAATGGCCACAGTAGCTGGGTATGGTGGTGCACTTCTGTAACCCCAGTGTCTGGGGAGGCTAAGGCAGGAGGATCATGAGTTCAGGCTAATCTGGGAACTCAGTAAGACCCTATCTCACAATAAAAAATAAGGAGCTAGAGTAGTGGCTCAGTGGTTATGGCACTTGCCTTGCATGCTTAGGGACGCAGGTTTGAACCCTGGCACCATGTACATAATGAAGTGTTGGAGCAACGAAGGCCAGGTGAAAAACTAAGCAAAATCAATTCTTTCTCTCACTGTCCCTCTCTCTCAAAAAAGTAAATAAAAAGAGAATGGCTGGGGACATAGGTCAGTGGCAGATTGCTTGCCTACCTGTGTGACACCTGGGTTCAGTCCCCAGTACCACAAAAAAAAAAAAAAAAAAAAAAGGTAAAATGGCCACAGCATGTTCCTACGGGTGCAAGTATTCCCTCCCAGTCCCAATAGAACCCCATGGCACAGCTGTCTCAGCTCTGGCCAGCCTGAGAGTCTCATCTCAGTCAGGCCTGGTGTGAGGGGGTGGCCTCTCTGTTCAGCCCTGGGAGGCAGGGAGCGCAGGGCAGCTGCTGTCCCTTGGGTTTGTGAGGTCTGCCTGGCCTGCTGCTGCTCTCAGGCCCCTGACTCACTGTCCTTTTCCCTGAGAAACAGGAGTTTTCCATCCCATGTGTGTCTGGTCATTTAGTCTACGTGTGTATTTTATAGAGAAGAAAAGAGAGAGGGAAAGAATCAATTTTATTTAGTTTTTATTGCTCTGACACTTAGTTGTATATATATTGCTAGGGTTTGAACCTGGGTCCTTGCACATGCCAGGCAAGCATGATACTGGTGAACCACCACTCCAGCCCCAAGAATTCTCTTTTTAATGAGACTGGGTTTCACCCTGTTGCCTAGTCTGGTCTTGAACTGAGTTTTCAGGAATGTGCCCCCATGCCTTGTTCTGACTTAAAAAAAAAAAAAAAAACAATTATACTGGTTTCTAAGGTATCAGTTTCTCCATCTTTCCCACTGGACAGGCCGTGTGTAGAGAGCTCTTTGGTATTGACCCTTTTCATCTGTGTCCAGTCCCTGAGGCTGATATGGGTGGTGCCCTGGGGAGTCTGCTTTGTGCCATCCAGGGGCTGCAGGCTCTGAGTTCTTCTCGTTTCTGTTGTGCATGGGATATGTATGTTGCAGCAACGTGTGGATGTGATTTTTGCCCTGCGGTACTAGGGACATGTGCTGGGCCTCATGTGAGCCTCATTGTGCAGTGGCAGTGCTTTCTTGTTACCTCTGGAGACCTGGTTGCCACGGGGGAGTGCTGCAAGTGAAGTTCTGGCTCAGCTGTCCAGGCCTGCCTCCCAGAGGAGGCGGAGGAACCCTCTTCACTTGTGGTGATGGCCAGGTCAGACAGTAGGAAGCTTGTTCACGTGGTTGTCATGCCAGGCTGTCAGAGCCCACTCCAACCCGTTTTGAGCCTCCTGGTGCGTTGTAGCTGTGTGCTGGGCCAGAGGTATGCTTTTTCCACCCAGAGCCAGAATGGGAGCCACCTCTCCTGGGGTTTCCCAGGCACCTGCATGGCTGCTTCTTTGCCCAAGTCTGCATCATTGGTCTGCTGCCCAGAGCCTCGCATGGCCTCCCTTTCCCTGGTGGTCTGCAAGCCTTCCATGCACTTCCCTACACCAGTCCTGCTCTGCTTCTGTTGGAGTTATGCTTTGCTGCCCCCAAGGTCTTTGGGCTTTTCCATTAGCCCACACCCGTCCCTCTGGCTGCTGCAGTTACCGGCTGTTGTTGGAAGCTGTAAACTGCTCCACCCCCAGGTGGTGCCTGTGTGGGACTCCTGACCTGAGATCCATGTCCCCACGTCTGGAGCACTAGCCCCAGAATTCCATGTTTCTTTGTGCTCCCTCCTATCCCTCCCAACTGCCCAAGGCCCCTGAAGTGTGACTACCTGCAGGAGCAGCTGTAGGCCAAGGTGACCCTGTCCTCAGGTGGGTACTCAGTGCCTGCATTCAGCTAGCACACCTCCCCACCTTGCGTCTTCACTGAAGAGGCTGCTGAAGGCCCCTGCTGCAGAGGAGGCTGTGAGCCTGGTGCACATCTACTTTCCTTTTGCGTTTTAGTGGTCTTTTCCTTAATTTTAAACTAAAAGAAGGTTCATTACCCAGCTGCAAAGCATCTGTCCCCAAAGTTAAAAGGGATGAGACTCTCCTAGGTCTGCAAGCTTCAGAGTGATCTTTCAGGTGGCCCCCAGTACCTCACCAGCAGGCAATTGGGTCCAGGGCTGTTGTGTGTGTTGATGCTGCCCTCTGGTGGACGCCGCATGCCCTGCAGTCACTGAGTTTTGCTGAGGATACTGCTTCCTGAAACCCAGGGTGGGCCTAGAAGTGCACATATGATGGGGAAACAAAGCTCCCTCTGCCAAGGGCTTCCCTGTCTCATGTTCCCTGTGCTCTCTATACTGCTGTGCTGGTGGTCTAGCAATGCCCAGCTTGGGAACAGTGGGGTACACAGTGCTGGGCGATAAACCTGTAGTCTACCAGACTCTGACTGAGGCCTGAGGACACTGCTGTTGGAACTCATGGGGTGTGGTGCTTGGCAGGGGACATTGGCCTTCTGGGCCACTGGGAGAGGAATTGAGGCACCGGGGCCTGGCCTGAGGCCAGCTGCGGCGGTAGCTAGCTGAAGCTTGGTGTTGTGACTGCCCCTGCCCAGGGGTCTGCTGGCTCTGAAGGTGACCTGCCAGTTGCTGTTTGGGGTGAATTTCTCTTCTGAGTGTGTGGGCCTTGCTCTGAGCCAGTCTGCTGGGGGTATGTGCCCTGGGCTGAGAGGCAGGAGCTTAGGACTCATCCACCCTGTGCCCCATGCCAGCCAGTGCTGACCCACTTTCAGCGGGCAGCAGGGAAGTTGGAGGTGGGGGAGATGTGGAAACTGAATCCTGCCTTGTTCTCGGCCTGGAAAAAAACTTAGTCTCCCATCCCTCTTTATATTGAGGTGAAAAACAGGCGAGAGGAAGAGCCAGGCCTTTGGCTCCTGCCTGGGCAGGAGGGAGAGGGGCCCCGGGTGGGGGGGGGGGCGCCCGCGCACAGGGGTTCCTGCTTTGAGCACTTTACTGCCCCCAGGGGTGAGAGGTGGGCCTGTTTTCCCCATTAGTCCTGGTTCCGCCAGTAAACCCGATCTGACTGGAGCCATTCACCTCCCCAGTCAGGGGAGAATCTCTTTTCCAGGCTGGGTTGTGAGTCCTCAGTGGCGCCCACTCTGACCCAGTGGGATGGGGTCAGCTTGGGGTCATGGACGTGGTCGGTGGGGATGATGCCTGGCAGCCCTACAACTGGCCCTGTTCTGAGGATTCAGGGGACCTCTCTGGGCCGTTGGTGTAGCTGAGTGTGGCTCTTGCAGCTCCTGGCAGTGGCCAGACTACCCAGGGGCAAGGGTGTCACCCTGAGGAGTATACTGGACTTGGCCCTTGTGACGGATGCCAAAGGCATATTCCACCTGTGTCCCCTCTGAGCATTGCCCCCCATGATGGCTTTGCTTCTCCAGCCACCTCCTCTGCTGGATCTGGGCCCAATAGGGGGCAGCACAGGGTCCCTGCTGTGGGTTGAACAGTGTGGGGGGGCAGTGGGAGTGGGCCTGGCTCCTGACCTTTTGGTGACCTCTCCTTTCCTAGTCAGTTACCTGGTATCAGCTTCTCTCTGGGCTGCCAGAGGGCATAGACCAGTCCAGCCTTGAAAGAGGACCAGAGCAGGGACCTGGTGCTGGGCATGGCTGCTGAGGCCCCAAGACTCAGAATTGAGGTCTGGGGCCAGGTGGAGCTGCTCAGAGACTGGGGCACTAGGCTTCCTGTGGATGCACATCCCAGGACTTGGCATATCCCAGGGGAGGGGCTGGGAGCAGCCTGATGTCAGAGGGCATCCTGTGCCTCCTGAAGTGACACGTTTACCTTTCTCTCCACAGACCCACACCCCTCACCTGAAGACAGAGGTAGCAGGGTTGCCCGGAAAGGACGAGTATGCAGAAGACAGCTCTGATGAGGAGGTAGGGCTCAGCTTTGCTTTCCTACCTTGCAGGGTAGGGGCCAGGGTGACGCTGCATGTCTGGGCCCTTCCCACAGGTGTCCAGGGTCTTGTGCGGGTGCTGGGCCCTGAGTGGGAGGCTATGGCCCCACTCCCATCTGGAAAAGTGCCTGGGGGTCCAAGATCGCAGAGGGTGGCTCAGCAGCCCCAAGTCCTGTCCTGTAGGTAGGCCCAGTGTTTCCTAGGCACATGTCTGCAGGGTGCTGTCACCCCCCATCCCTAGGGGCTGTGCTCATCATCGCATGGGCACAGAGTGGCCAGGCTGGGTTTCTCCATACCCAGCAGCCTGCGTCAGGATAGGGGCAGGGCTGTCAGGCCGCCACTGGAGGCACAGACCCAAACTCCTATGGAATGGCTGCAGGAATGGCAAGGCTGACTCCAGCCCTTCCCTTCTCTGGTGGTGGCTGAAGTGGCCAGGCCACTGCCTCTGACTGAGTCCCTGGAGCACTTATGAGGGGCAAGGAAGTTTGGTTGTTCCTCTCACAGAAGTTTGGGGGGTGAAGGGAAACAAGTGTTGGGCTGGAGTCAGTTGGAGCATCTAGGGAGCATGGGCCTCCAGAGGCTATAAGGGGTTGTGTCCAGGAGACTGAGGTAGGGGCTAGAAGCTCTGGGAAGAGCTGCCTGGTGTGGCCTGGCCATAGGCTGGCCAGAGTGTGGGCCTTGAGACTCCTCCTTCCCTAGGGGCTTTGGTGTGAGGCCTGCAGGGACAAGCCCTCCTCCTCAGGAGCTCTTCCTGCCTGCCTGTCAGGAGCTGTCCCCAGGGTCTGGGGGAGACACGCGCCCCCTCCCTGGCTTGGCTTCCTCCCCCATCCTTGCGCTCTCTTGGCAGTGTCTGCAGGAGCCTTGGCCGCCGGCCCAATCCCGTCTCTGCTGCTGCGCGTTCAGAGAACAGAGACAAAACAAAATAAATTGGTTTCCTGGCCGGAGCAGCGGGTGCACTCGGCAAGGGGGGCCCCCGCACAGTGTAGCTCCCTGCCTGTCTCCCCTCCCCTCAGGGGGCTCTGGCTGTCGGCAGCCACATCCTGTCGGCTACTTTTTTATATTTGGTATTTTGAAAAATCAATGATGATTCTAAATGGAGTGCAGAGGCCAGGGGAGGGGCTGTCCAGGACTGGTCAGGACCTTGGTTGGGTCTTCCTGCCCATGCCTGCCCACAGGGGCATGCCTCACCTGGCCTGTCAGGACCTGTCCGGTACCCTTGCTAAAGGGTTAGGCAGCCCCTGCTGTGCCTCAAGGAAGCCCTGGGCTGCGGGGGCTGCTTCCTCCGGTGATGACTATCGCATGTGTCAGTCTGAGTGACAGTACAGGAGCACAGACGCCTGCCCACCTGAGCTTCTGCCAGCACAGCCGGCCAGAGGCTGGAGGGGGCGGCAGAGCTCAGCTTTCAGGAGGCAGGCCAGGCCCAGACAGATGCAGCTCCTCTGTGTGTGAGGGGCCAACCCATCCCGAGGAGCTTCCGGCCTCCTCACCCTCAGAGCAGAGTGCTGCAGGTGGGATGGGGACAGGCCTGGGAGAGGGCTGTGGCCATAGGTGCCTGATGATGGCCAGGCCAGGAGAGCCTAGCCCACCTTAAGCTGCCCACTGCAGTTCCGCCCTCTCTTGACAGTGGCCTGCTGTCTGTGGCCATGCCCTCGTTGGTTAGCACGACTCCTGCTCAGACTTCCAGTGGGACAGCCCCTTCTCTTGGCAGTGTCATTGGAGGCTGGCGATGGCAGGACCCCAGGGTACCCCTGTCCCCAGCCAGCTCCAGGCACCTGGCAGAACTGGACAGGTAGTTGAGTCAGATCACCAGACCTCCAGGACCTCTGGAGTGCTCTAGCAGGAGGGTGGAGAGAGTCCTGGAAGCAGTAACCTTGGTGAGAGCATGGACATGCCCCTGGGCTATCTCTCCTCGCCTCTTTCCTGCCTGCCACCTGGGTCTGGAACCAGGGCCTGGGCTATGAGTGTGGGACTTCTAGGCCCAGTGACTGGGACTGCTCTGCCACTAGCTGAGTCCCCCAGTTCTTTTTATTTTGAGGCAGGGTCTTGCTGAGTGGTGGAGATGGGCCTCTAACTTGCAACCCTCCTGCCTCAGCCTGCTGAATTGCTGAGCCTGGGAGCTGCTGGGACCACAGGCGTGGCCAGTACGCCTGGCCTCGCTGGCTTTCTTAAATGGAGCAGCCTTTCATCAGCAGATTCCTGGTTGCCTTCGCTTGGCTTTCTGGTTCCCTTCCCCCAGATTCACAGCCAGGCCGCATGCAGTGTGGGCTGAGTGAGGAGGGGGTGGAGCCCCCTGGATGAGTTGTGAGGCCTGGCGGGGGTCCTGGACACCATGGAGTGGGGGGAGCCCCTGAGGAGCTCCTGCCCCGCCACTACCCCACCCCCGCAGGGCCACCTCATCCCCTCCCCACAGCACCCGGGTTTCACAGACGTGATCTCATTCAGTCGGACCCCCGGGAGGGGGGTTGGGGTAGAGCAGCAGGCGAGTGGCCTGACTTGGCCCTTTCTCTGTATGTCAGGCATCTGGGAGAAACTGAGGCTGGCTTTCTCTTCACCTACCCAGCAGGCCTGTGGCCCTGTTTGTCTAGGAAGCCTGGTCAGGATGAGGGGTTGGGGGGGCCTAAACTGTGGCTGGGAAGAGCTACCCACTTGCTTGCCTGCTCTTCCAGTGCTGGCAGGCACTGGCTGGACTTGGGGCTATCCTCTAGAACCCTCTGATGGAGCTTTGGACTGGGGGCTGGGCTGCAGCTCTGCCTGACTCCCCAGCACCCCTGGCTCTACCTGGGCTGTAACTTGGGATCCCGTGGGGACATGGCCCAGCACGTCTGTATCCAGAACCCGCCATCCCCTCTGCTCTCTCGCCAAACGCCGTTAATGGCTTCTCCCAGCTACTGAACCAGCAGCTGCCTCCAGTGCTGGCGGCCTCCGCTCCTCCGGGGCCGCCCCCGCCTGCCTGTGTCCTGGCCACCGCCTGCGTACTCTGGCGCTTGCTTGCTTGCTGCTGGCAGAGGGAGCCTGTCAGCTCAGGTTTCCAGCGAGTGAGCCAGTGAGTGGCCCTCCCTGTTCTGTTTGTGGAGGGCACCCGAGCCTGCAGACTGCCCTGGCAGCCGTCCACCCAAGGCCAGCCTGGGCCTGCTCTGAATGGGGCTGTTGGCGGACTCAGAGCTGGTCCTTTCCACTCATGTGTCCGCCAGGGCCATTGATGTGCACTGCTGACCCAGGACACACCAGTAGCCACAGGGCATGGGTGGGCACATGCAACTGCGACTACCAAGCACATCTTGGCCAGGGAGACCAGCCTGGTGGTTCCTAAGAGCTGCCCTGGGAGGAGTGGTCTGTGAGGAGGGGTAAGCAGTTAAAGTCAGCTGCCCCTGGGTACTGAGGATTCTCTACAGGGTCCCTGCAACGCCTTTGGAACTGCACCCTTCTTCTTGCTGGGTTTTGTGAGGGTGAGAGCCCTGGCTGACTGCTGGACTCATACAGGGCCAGTTTCTGAACAGCAGGCACCCATGGGTTGGGCTGGAGGTGTTGGTTCAGGGCTCTTGAGAAGAGGGGTGTGTCCTGGGTCCAGGAGGACTTCTGGAGAGTGAGAGGTGCTGGGAGCATAGGTCAAGCATGCTTCAAGGAAGCCAGCTGCAGAGGGACGGGCAGCACACAGGGTTGGAGTCCCCCAGATGGATTCCAGAGGTGCCTGGATTTGGGGGCCAGGAACAGGGCTGAGTAGGTGTGGAGCTGTGTGCCCCCTCCTAACTTGAAACAGTGCTGTTGCTATGTGGCTCAGGATAGGGCTATGTCCCTCAGCTAGACGTAAAATGGTCTGAGCCTATGTCCCCAGCCCTGGCATTTCTGCAGAAACACCTAGGACGCATCTGCTTGCAAGAAGCCAAGGGTAGGGGTATATGGCACAGCAATGCCCACTGGACCTATCTAGCACCAGGAGGATGCCAGGCACGCTGTGCCTGGGGCAACCTTGAGGCAAGGGCGCAGACCCACAGAGGGAGGGTGCTCACTGCCCCTACTCCCCGTTTGTGAAGGTGCTGGCAGGAGTCTGGTTAGTGGGCCCGCAGGCGCCCTAATGACTGAGGGATGGGGAGGCAGATGTTGGGCAGACAGGGGTGGCCAGGGCCTCTGACAGGATCGGAAGGCTGCTCCTCCTCCTGCCTGGTCCCCAACCCCTGCTCCAGTCCCTTGACAGGTTTGTCCTTGGGTCAGGGAGAGGTTGTCTCCCCTCTGATGTGGCCTCCAGGGCTCAGTGTCCTTGCTGGAACCTTCTGTGGGGTCAGTGCTACAGGTGAGCGAGCCCAGGGCATCCTGCAGGCCCTGAGCTCTCCGACAGAGATAAGACACCTCTGGAGGGGAGCAGCACAGGAAGGCCCAGGCTCGGCGGGCGTAGTGCAGGGGGAGCTGAGCGAGCGCTGAACACTACCCGCATTGTAATCGGAGAGGGGCCAGGGGAAGAGAGAGACTGAGCAAGGCGGCTGACCCCAAGCTCCCCGGGGACAGGTGGGAGAGGCAGAACGAGGAGAGAGTGAAGGATTCCAGAGGTGGGCCGGCTTCCTCTCTTGCAGACAGACACGGGAGGGAGGTGGGCAGCGGGCCAGCCCTGTACCTGCAGTTCCAATCTGCGGTCCTGACAGCTGCAGCCACTTTGGGGAGGGGGAGGGGATAGGGCTCATCGAGAGCGGAAAAGTCCCAGCCGACACATCAGCTAGTTGCTGCCGTGTCCGGTGCAGTCTGGGGGGCGGGGGACCCCTGCTCAGTCCAATTCCACAGGCTTGGGTCTGGGGCTGGGTGGCCCCTGAGGAAAGCCCTGGGCTTGGGTCTGTCTGTGCCTTTGCCAGCCTGGCCCAGGGTCTCAGAGTGTGGTGCCTGACCCAGAGGGGTCACATGTGTTTCCTGGCAGCCTGCAGGTGCTGAGCAGGGTGGGGTGGCTGGCCTGGGGCGCAGGCAGCCTGGTGATGAATCATGTGGTGCTGCCAGCGGCTTGTTCCCCAGACTGAGGACGGGGAGCTGACAGCTGAGGCTGGCCCGAGCTTTCCAACTCAGCTCTGCTTGCAGGGGCCTCTGTTGCCAGCTGCCTCTGTGGGGCACATGCAGAGGGAGCCCTGGGTCCTTGTCTTGTAGCTCTCTGGCTTGGCAGAGGGCGAGGCCAGACTTTGGAAGGAAGCCAGGGGCTGTGGTGGGCAGGGAGCACCTGCCATTCCTTGGCTGCTTGCTGAGCCCTGTGGACTCGCGTGGGCGACAGGCTAGGGCCCGCCCACGCCACCCCTGGTCTGGTTTGAATCTGGAGCAGTGGAGGGTGACAGAGTGTTCCTCCCAACCCCTCCCTTCCTCCTGCTGGCTGTTGGGCCAGCCCCTCTGCTGCTGCTACCGGTGCAGCTCGGGGAGCAGCCGGGCCGGCTGCCCAGACCTGAGGTTGGCCAAGCTGCAGCCGCTGCTGCCGGAGTCAGGCCCCGCAGCAGAGGCCTTGGCTGGGCGCCTGCTGCACCCTGACCATCTGGGCCCCTGGGGAGCCTTCCACCCCGAAGGCCTGTTTGTGTCCCTGTCCCCTTCCATCTGGCCCTGTTCAACATCCCAGCCTTCGTTCCTATCTGGAGGGGTCTGTCTTCTGCATAGCTTTGCTTAGACTCCATGCCTGTACCTCCCTGTTCTAGCCATAGCCAGCCCTTCCCTCCTAACTGGGCTCCAAGCCATGTGGTACCCACTGGTGCCAGCCATCAAGTCCCCCGTGAGCTGGCCCTGTCTAGCCCAATCATGCCTGTTGCTCAGGCCACAGTCCTTGTTCTCTAGGAGTGTCCTGTGCCTCTCCCCTGCTCTTGGTTTGTTTTGGGACTTTTTCCTCAGTGTGCTTTGAAGTGCTTGTCCCTCTGGTTTTTTCCCTGACACTGCCTGGGCTACTCTGACCACTGAGGTAGGTGCCCACCAGCTGCCTGTCCCCAGGGGGTTTGTGTACAACTTTTGCACCCCTGCCTGGACCCAGTCTGTATAAGGGGAGGTGAGTGAGCCACAGTGCTCACAGGACCCGCAGTGGGAATGAGTGCCTCCAGGTTGTGCCCTGGGCCCTACCCAGTGTCGTACAGTGCTGCATGGGGGACATGTGGGAGGGGAAAGCTGCAAGCCTGATCCTTGGGGTCTTGGCTTTCCTGGGCAGGCAGGGGCTTCTGCAGCAACTGTACCCTCTCCTCCCCCCTCTGGCCAGCTGTGGGTTCCTGCAGGATTAAGGGGAGGAAATTTGGGGTTGGGTTTCTCTCTGAACAAAACCTGCCGCTGCGACTTTTTATCCTGTTATATTTCTATCAGATTGGACACAGCCCACCCCCCAGCCTTAATGGCTCTGGCTTTGAGAATTTCCTCCAAAATTACACCACCGCTTCCTGCTCCATGTTCCCTGGAGCCTCTCATGCAGAGGAGGGGCAGCTCTGGCCCTGCCCTGTGATGGTGCCCAGGGCTTTAGCACCTGGGCTTCCCCAGGGTAGAGGCACAGCAGTGCCTGTGATGAGGGCCAGGAGGGCAGGGGTCTGTGGAGGGGCCTGGGCCACCAGCCTCTTGCACCTTGCACCTTTGGCCATTCCCCACCTATCACCCGGCCAGAAGTTAGGCTGATGCCTGGCTGGGTCGGTGGGGAAGGTGGTCCGCATGAAACCGCTTGGCTTTTCTTCTGTTGTACCCACAGAGCTTGGCCATGAAACTGATTGTACCCTGCAGGAATGAAACAGTTGGCCAGCTGTTCAGGTGCCTGGTGGCACCTAAATTCACCCCCTTAGAAGCCAGAGGGGTCTTTCAGGAAGTTGTGTAGGATTGAGTGGTGGACAGCCAGGAGTCCTCCTTCCAGTGTGCTGCTGGGGGCAGGGCAACATGTGGCCTCTGCAGTGACAGCTTGCAGAAGCACGCAAGCAGGGTGGCCATGGCAGGCCACAGGCCCACAGCTCTCAGTGGACCAAGTGGGCACCAATGGGGCACTTAGGTGGCTGCCACCTGGCTGTTATCAGGAGTACTGCCTCAAGGCCTGGTGGTGTGTGTGAGCCAGCTGTACCCTGCTCGATGTCCAGGGGCCTCAGTGGGTTGATGCTGCTGTGCCGCCTGGTGTCTCTGGCAGGCAGTGGCTTGCTCTCCTCTCCTACCATGCACGTCTCCACCCTCTCCCCTCATCTGTCCCTTCAGCCCCACCCCATGGTTCCCCAACAGGATGCTCTTGTTGGGTGACCGAGGCCTGCCTCTCCTGTCTTTCCTCACTTTGGCCCTAGAAGCCAGGGGCCTTCTCAAGAGAACTGGGGTGCACGGTGAGTTCAGAACCTTTCAAGAGGATAGTCTGCCTCCATATTTGGAAGATACTGTTCCATTTTTTAATTATACAAAATTTCCACGCTTTATATTATCACATCGAAGACACAGGATGCCAGCACTTAGCCCAGGTAGGAAGCCAGCACGGAAAGTTCCAGTGGCTGGGTGAGTGCTGGGCTACTCAAAGTCAGGCCACTGCCTGTCTGTCCATTTGTCCATTGGCCCTGCTCACAGCCAGGGGCGGGTCTGGCCTGGTGGGTGCACTCTGGGCCTATGCCCAGGTCAGGTCCAAGGTGGGGCTCTGGATCACCCGAGGCGTCCACCTTCCCCACGCTTCCGCCTCTCAGCTGCTTGGGCCCTCCTCCTAACTTCGAATTGCCGTCTTTCTGTCTCGATCCTTGCTCTGTAAAGGGAAGGAAGGGTGTCTGGGTCAGGGCAGAGGCCCAGTGTCACCCAGTGCCAGCCCTGGCCTCTTTGGCTTCCTGCTGGGTGCTGTCTCAGGTGACCAGTGTTGAGGAACCCCCTTCCCGGCACCCCCTCCCTGCCGGGTGCATTTTGTGGAGGGGCGTATACTATAGCACAGCAGAAACTGTAAAATTAAATTTCCCAGATGTTCAGGCCCCAGGAGCTCACGCGTGCTGTCTGGAGAGGAAATGGGGATTGGGAAAAGTCGTTGTATTTTCTCCCTGCTCACCCTGCTTTTCCGGTGCCACCAAGCTGGGCTGGAGCTGTAAATCAAGGTTAGCCAGAATCTCCCATAGCCTGGCCCTCACTCCCAGACCCAGGTCCCCTGTGGCCTCTGCCTTCTGACTCCCACAGGCTAGAGGGAGGGGCAGCAGGTGTCCCATAAACCTTGGGGTGGGGGGCTGCATGGGATAAGGAGCTGTGGCAGATGGACCCCAGGGTTCCCTTGTGAGTGCCTCCCTGGGGCTGGGGGCAGGGCTCACAGGCACTTCTTTTCTCGACTTGCTGAGAAGTCTTAAGCCTTTCTCAGGCTGGGGTCGTGCTTGCCCCCAGGCTCCCTGCCCCTGATAGTGGTCCCTATATCCTGGCCCTACTTTGCAAGTCCTATGACAGCTGCAGTCAGGGTCAGTGTCCTAGGAGGCTCCAGGAGAAGGCCCAGCCCTGCCCCCCTAGGGTAGCTTCCATGTGCTGGTCCCACCCTGGGGCCTAGCTTGGGTGCAGATGTCCCCTCTGTGCCCGGAGCCAGGCTGTCTGGGTAGGTGGGTGGAGGTGAGGCGGCCCCCTGGCTCTGGCCCCCCTCCCCGCTCACCAACTTTCTCTGGTTGCTGAGGCAGAAAGTGCAGATCTGCTTGGGCTGCGCATTCTCGCCGTCGCGGGCCGGTGGTGGGGGCGGCGGGGGCGGGGGGCTGCCGGTGCGCGCTGCGTGGAAGAAGGTGGGCCCGGAGTGGCACGGCTGCCCGTCGCCGCAGGCTTCGCCCACCAGCAGCACGTTGCCCAGGTGCGAGATGTAGCTGGATGCCAGGCGCAGCGTTTCGATCTTGGAGAGCTTGCGGTCCGCGGGCTCGGTGGGGATGAGCGTGCGCAGCGCGGTGAAGGCGGTGTTTACGCTGTTAGTGCGGTCCCGCTCGCGTGCGTTCGCCGTGTGCCGCTGCCGGGGCTCACGGCCTGGCCGCCCCCCGGGTCCTGGCCCGCCTCCCCCGGCCCGCCGGGCCCCGGGCCGCCGGCGGGCGCCCTGGAGGCCGCAGCGCGCCGCATGCACGCGGCAGGGCTTCTCGTCGGAGCCCGAGCTCTCGCTGCCGCGATCCTCGTCCTCCGACAGCGGGCTCACCTCTGGGTACAGGTAGCGGCCCGGCGGCGCGGAGCGCAGCATGGCGAAGGACACGGCCCGGCCGGCGTCAGCTCCGCCGCGCGCCGCGCATGCCGGCTCTTGCGGCGGCCGCGGGCCTCGCGGGGGGAGCCCCCGGCCGGGGGAGGCGCGGGTCTGGGCTGCGCCCCCGCGGTGGCGGCTGCCGGGCGCCGCACGCACACGTGCGTCGGGGCTGGAGCTGGGCCTGCGAGCTGTGCCTTTATAGCGCCGGCCGGCCGGCCCCTCCCCCGCCCGCCTCCAGGCCAGCGAGGCTGGGCCCGCGCCTCCTGCCTGCTCCTAGCCGCGCCTCCTGCTTCTCAGAGCTTCTGCCCCAGGGCGAGGGGACCTGGGGTCCCCAGGTGCTGCTGCTGGGCCCTGCGGATGACCTTGCCAGCCCTGTCTTCGGGGTTACCCTGCGCAGGCACACTTCCCGGGGCTGTCCAGGTTGACCTAGCCACCCTGGCTGCACCCGGCTCCCTTCCCGCTTGCACTTGGCCTTCTTAGCCAGGCTGTGTGCGGGCTACACAGCGGCGCAGAAAGGCGGAAGTCAGCCCCAGAAGCCGCTTCCCAAAGACTTGTGTGTGGGGTGGCACGGTTTGTGCCCTGCACTTGTCTGCTGCAGGTCTGTGCCCTTTCCCTCTGCCCTAGCTCACTGCTGCTCTCTGCCCGCCTGCTGTGTGCTCCTTGAGCCTTCTCAACACCAGACCCATTCCTCCTGGCAGCCCCTCCAATTCGGTGAGGGCTGTGCAGATGAGGAAGGTGACCCCCCTCTGCCAACCGACTGCAAGGTCCAAGGACAGCCAGGCTTGCTGGGAGGCGCTGAGGGGCAGAGCCCAAGAGGGCCCTCAGTAACCCTGCTGCACCAGTCTTGTCTGGACCCCTCCCCCATGGCTACTGTTGCAGGAAGGGCTGCCTGGGCAGCAGTCTTCGGGCTGGAGGAGTAAGGGTGGTGGCTGGCAGGGGCCGAAACCAGGAATGTGAGTCCAGGAATGTGGCCACTCTGCCCACCCGAGGAAGAAGGGGGTGAGGTCAGCAGGGGCTGGGAAGTCCCTAGCCTACCTGAGGAGCAGAGCTCAGTGACTTGTCACCCTGTGGAATGGGTGGAGAGGGGTCTTCCCCTGATTCCTGTCTCTACCTACCCACTTTGGCCTAAGGCCCCTGCCAGGGGAGGGAGCCCGTGGGCGATGAGGTCATCCTTGTCTGTGGCTGCCCAGAGCCCTGGCCAAGGAATCTGTTGAAGGGCAGGCCAAGGCTGGCACCACTTCAGTGGAAAATGTGAAGGTGCAGCTCCGGGCCTTGGAGGCCTTGGGGTGGGGGGGGGTGTGCAGTAGCACCAGCCACTGTGCCACGTCAGACCCCAGGGCCAGGGAAAGGGCACATGTGGGGTCAGTGGACCTCAGGTGCTAGACACTGGTCCCTTTCCTCTCTTCCCTTTCTTTACCCTAGAGTGGCATGCAGGGAGGGAGGGCACAGTGGGACAGGTGCTGATGTGGTGGCCATGGCTGCAGGATATCCGGAACACGGTGGGCAATGTGCCACTCGAGTGGTATGAGGACTTCCCGCACGTGGGCTATGACCTGGATGGCAGGCGCATCTATAAGCCCCTGCGGACCCGGGATGAGCTGGATCAGTTTTTGGATAAGATGGACGATCCTGATTTCTGGTGAGCTGGCCTTTGGGTTGGGCTTGGGAGTCTTGGGAGGGGGGTGCAGGTGTGGGCCTAGGCTCTAATAGGCTGTCCCCCAGGCGCACAGTGAAGGACAGGATGACGGGGCATGACCTGCGGCTGACTGATGAGCAGGTGGCCCTGGTGCAGCGGCTACAGCGGGGTCAGTTTGGGGATGAGAGCTTCGACCCTTATGAGGTAGGTCAGGACAGCAGACCCTGCGGGTCTAGAGGTGGGGCCGGGCCCCTGCCTATATTTCATGCATGTCTCCCCAGCCGGCTGTGGACTTCTTCAGTGGGGACATAATGATCCACCCGGTGACCAACCGCCCTGCGGACAAACGGAGCTTCATCCCGTCCCTGGTGGAGAAGGAGAAGGTGGGAGCCGCTCGTCCCCTGGGGTTAGGCCCTGTGCTGCCCACCCTGAACTGAGGCTCTCTGTGCTGCCCACCCTGAACTGAGGCTCTCTGTGCAGGTCTCTCGCATGGTGCATGCCATCAAGATGGGCTGGATCCAGCCTCGCCGGCCCCGGGACCCCGTGCCCCAATTCTACGACTTGTGGGCACAGGAGGACCCCAATGCTGTGCTGGGGCGCCACAAGATGCACGTGCCTGCACCCAAGCTGGCCCTGCCTGGCCACGCCGAGTCGTACAATCCCCCGCCTGAGTACCTGCCCAGCGAGGAGGAGGTATGCGTGCACTGGTTGTGGGGGTCTGGGCCCCAGCTGTTCCCAGCCCCCCACCCCACACCACCCCCGCCTCTCAAGCTCAGCCCACATGCTCTCTCCACAGCGCCTGGCGTGGGCACAGCAGGAGCCAGGGGAGAGAAAGCTCAACTTCCTGCCACAGAAGTTCCCTCATCTGCGGGCTGTGCCTGCGTACCACCGCTTCATCCAGGAGCGATTTGAACGCTGTCTTGATCTGTACCTGTGCCCACGGCAGCGCAAAATGAGGGTAGGTGGCGCTGGCACACTCGGGGTCACTGGGGAGGGGCCAGGGTGACCCAGTGCTCTCCTGTCCCAGGTGAATGTGGACCCTGAAGACCTCATCCCCAAACTTCCTCGGCCAAGAGACCTACAGCCTTTCCCCACAAGCCAGGCCCTGGTGAGTAGGGGCTAGGGGTGGCCTGCTCCCCTGGCGTCTGTCTCCTCACCACTGCTGCTTCTCTACAGATCTACAGGGGCCACAGTGACCTGGTCCGCTGCCTCAGTGTCTCCCCAGGGGGCCAGTGGCTGGTTTCAGGTGGGTCTGAGGAGTCAGCCATTTGCCTGGGGGTGCTGAGTGGGGTGAGCAAGGCACTGAGGACCTTCTCTGCCGTGTCCAGGCTCAGATGATGGCTCACTGCGACTCTGGGAGGTGGTCACTGCCCGCTGCATGAGAACTGTGCCTGTGGGGGGTGTGGTGAGGAGTGTTGCCTGGAATCCCAACCCCAGCATCTGCCTGGTGGCGGCAGCCGTGTGAGTGTGGGTGCTGGGGGCCCGTGAGTGAGTGGACTGGCCTGTGGGACTCAGCGTGAAGGCTGCCTCTCCCTGGCCTGTAGGGATGATATGGTGCTGTTGCTGAACCCAGCCCTGGGGGACCGGCTGCTGGTGGGCAGCACCGACCAGCTGCTGAGTGACTTCACCCCACCCGAGGAGCCTACCCTGCAGCCTGCCCGCTGGGTGGAGGCCTCGGAGGAAGAGCGCCAGGGGGGCCTGCGGCTGCGCATCAGCCACAGCAAGGTGTGTGTGTAGGGAGGGCTGCTGCGACTTGCCCCAGCCCACCAGCCAGCCTCACCCATGCACTCTTCCATAGCCAGTGACACAGGTGACCTGGCATGGACGTGGGGACTACCTGGCTGTGGTGCTGGCCACTCCAGGCCACACCCAGGTGCTGATCCACCAGCTGAGCCGGCGTCGCAGCCAGAGCCCGTTCCGCCGAAGCCATGGACAGGTGCAGCGCGTGGCGTTCCACCCCACACGACCCTTCCTGCTTGTGGCCTCTCAGCGCAGCGTGCGCATCTATCACCTACTGCGCCAGGAGCTGGCCAAAAAGCTGATGCCCAACTGCAAGTGGGTGTCCAGCCTGGCTGTGCATCCTGCAGGTGAGACATGATGCCTGCAGGTGAGGGGGGCTTTGCCCCATGGGCATGCTGGGAATGCTCTTGCTGCTCTGGCCCTAGGTGACAACATCATCTGTGGCAGCTACGACAGCAAGCTGGTATGGTTTGACCTGGACCTGTCCACCAAGCCGTATAAGATGCTGAGGTGAGGTGCGGTTAGGTGGTGCTGGCCAGCATTGCCCTGCCTCTGGCCGAGCCTGCTGGTACTTCTCTCTTCCCCAGGCACCACAAGAAGGCTCTGCGGGCCGTGGCCTTCCACCCCCGGTACCCGCTCTTTGCATCAGGCTCAGACGATGGCAGCATCATTGTCTGCCATGGCATGGTGTACAAGTGAGTGCTGACCCCTGCCCATCCCCTGAGGCACTTGTGTCCCGCTGTGTCCTGAGCCCCTCTCCTCCACAGCGACCTGCTGCAGAACCCACTGCTGGTGCCAGTCAAGGTGCTGAAGGGGCATGTGTTGACCCGTGACCTGGGTGTGCTGGATGTGGCCTTCCACCCCAAGCAGCCGTGGGTCTTCTCCTCGGGGGCCGATGGCACGGTCCGACTCTTCACCTAGGCTGCTGCCCACGTGCCCAGGACCTTCTAAATAGAGGCTTTCCTCCCATGCCTGCTGTTCCCTCCTTCCTACCAGGGCGGGTCTTCACCTCACTGCTTTTTCAGAAATGACATGGGTGGGTTTGCCGCAAGCTGGGACACCCTCCTGGCCTGTCTCCAAAGGAAGGGTCCCATCACCGCACCCTGCTGCCCACTGAGGAGCAATGGCTTTATTGGGAAATCAGTCTGGCCTCCAGCACCTTCCTCACCAGCAGGGACTGGACACCCACCCACTCATGCCTGGTGGGCCTGGTCCTTGGGTGGTGGTGGTGGGGCTTCCTCTGGGCAGTTCAAGCAGATGGCACTGCTTGTGAACACCCTGGCCAGCCTCAGGCAAACTTCACCAGGCGGCCCAGCGTCTCCGCAGACTTCTCCCGCACCCCAGGCGCTGGATCCCGCAGCAGGAGGCGTAGTGCTGGGGGCAGAGGGAGAGGCCGGTTGTGTGCGTGCCTTGTGCCTGCCCTTGGGGCCGCCCACAGCCTTCCTGACAGGCAGGGCTCTGTTGGAAGGGGTTGGGAGCCAACGGAAAGATAGTTTTTCCTTTTTTAGTGTTTTTTAAGCTCTTTTGGAACAGTTAGGAAGTTTCCGTGAATTACTAGAGACGATGAGGTCACCAGTGACAGGGGAAAAAATCCTGAAATCCAGGAAAATCACTTAGTTCCTGCGAGTGCCCACAGGGTCACAGGGGCCTAGCAGAGTGGGGCAGGGCAGGCTGGGGGGGGCGGGTCTTCACCTGCAATAAGCTGCTCCAGGTCCACCTGTGGCTGGTGCGTGGGCTCTGCGTGCAGCACCAGGAACCCTGCAACAGGCGGGGTTAGGTGTGTGGCATGGGAGGAGGCGGACAGGGCTGGGGGGCACTCACCTGTGAACATGGGGGCTGCAGCACGGACATCTTCCCAGGTGCTCTTGAAGTAGAAAAGGTTGGTGCTCACCAGGCGGCCCAGTAGGTCAGGGAAGTGATGCATCTGTGGAGGTGGGCCAGGCAGGTGGTAAGGGGGCCAGCCCAGTCTGGGCAGGGTTTCCCCCCAGGTACCCACCTCACCAGGTGCTTGCAGGTAGAATTAAGGAACTCCCCAAAGTGCAGGCTGCATCCCTCTTGCAGGTGTTTGTAGAAAGCAGCTGCCAGCTCTTCACACTCCAGGTTGGGGACGCACATGCACAGGGCAAACCTGCAGGCCTGTGAGACACCAAGCTGAGCCCCAGAGCCCACTCAGAGCCACTCCCCCCCACCTCCCCTGGGTACTCACACTGGCCACAGGGGCCTGAGGGTCCTGCAGGTGCAGCAGCAGGGGCACCAGCCCACCCACAACCTGCTCCAGGAAGACATCTTCGCAGTCCCCATGGCAGGCCTTGTTGAGGTGCCCAAAGAGGCGGATGGACGCCTCCCGAAACTCCACCTTTTCCTGGCAGGGGTTTATGCCACGTCACCTTACAGTGTCCCTCCCCTTGGCCGTCCCTCCGTTTGCCATCCTCCCTGTCCCATACCAGGGAGGGGATGGTCTAGGGAATAGGCGTCTCCTTGATGGGGAGCCAGGTCCAGCAAAGCACAGTGCCTGCTGGGGTCCCCCCTCCAGCTGGGTCAGTGTGGTAGGTGGAAGCGCAACTCATGGGGACCAGTGGGAAAATGGCAGGGACTGCTGCATACGCTGTCGAAGAAGGGCCGGATGCGGATGGCTATGTGCAGCAGCACCAGGCGCAGGTCCCAGGGTTCCACCAGGTCCAGAAGTCGCACAAGGCCCACCATGGCCTCCAGGGCTACCAGGCCGTGAGGGTCATCCCCATCGTCCAGCCCGCTGATCATGGCTGTCAGGAGTTGGGGACCATGCACCCGCACCTGGGGACCCCACAGTCTGTTCCACTCAGTGCTCTGCAGGCACACAGCCCCCTTCATACACCTCCCACCACCCACCGAGGAGGGTAACTGTCAGGGGCTGGCCAAGGGCCCACCTTGTCAGGGGAGCCAGAGGCAATGTTGGCCAGACCACGCAACACCAGCCTCCGCACACTGGTACTTGAGTCCTTCTGCCGGGTGGCCAGGTTGTCCAGCAAGGACTCCAGAAGCATCAGGTCATTGACCACATTGCTGCTGAGCAGCTGGAGGCAGAGGCACAGTGACCACCTGCTACCTGCTGCCACCTACCATCCCAGGCTCAGATTGGTGCAGCAGAACAGGGGAGCCCCCTGGGACAGGCTGGGGCCCTCTTCTCCCTCCCACGTCTCTGGCTTTCCACTGCCAGGGCCTGGCCAAGTATTTAGCTTCAGCAGCCATTAAAGACCAAGGCTCTGGGGAGCCAGACCACTGCCACCTGGCACCAGCTGGGCCCAGCAATGGTGTTGCCAGTCCGCCTGTGGGATCCTGTTCCGTTGTGGGACAGGAATGACTTCTGACCAGCCCTCAGCAGGAGGCCACGATCACCCTGCTTCCCTCTGGGTCCTACCTCAGCCAAGAAGGCCGTGGAGGTGACCCTCTGGATCTCGTACACGCTGGTGTGTGTGCAGATAAGCGCCTTCACCACTAGGGGGAGCCTGGGCCCTGCACACCTGGCCATGGCACTGGGGAAAGAGGCCCCAGCAGTTCAGTTGTCTGCTG
The DNA here is from genome assembly GCA_004027875.1 of Aplodontia rufa. Classification (NCBI taxonomy): domain Eukaryota; kingdom Metazoa; phylum Chordata; class Mammalia; order Rodentia; family Aplodontiidae; genus Aplodontia; species Aplodontia rufa. The sequence goes on from PVKS010001661.1 coordinate 95,722, forward strand.
GGAACTCCTAGGCCAGCACAGGTCACTCACATGGGCCTAAGGGCACTTCCATCTCCCACCCTGCATGCCCAGAACCCTCTTCTACCTTGCCCGAGCCCTGCAATCCTCTCAGACACCCACTTCCAGAGGGACCCACTTCTAGCGTATGGATGGCCCCTCCCAGGTGTCTGCCAGGGTCTGAGGCTCTCAGAGTCCCCTGAACAGAACCCAGCCTGCTTACCTGGCCAGCCAGGTGACCCCCTCCTCATGCCCTGCTGAGGTCTTGAGTAGCTCCCAGGCCCCCTCCAACTCCACACACTGTACCACATCCTGGCCACCACCTCGGAGCAGCAGGCTCTGGAGAGCGTCCACTGCAGAGCTGTGGGGAGTGGGGGGTGAGGTGGGAGGCTCAGCTGCCTGGGTGTACCTGTTCCTGACATGGCCAGGATTAGCCCCAGAGTCATGCATGTGTGCACCTTGCTGTAGGCACACTATCTATCTCCTATGCCTGCCATGGCTGCAGTAGGCTTCCAGCCTCTCCCAAGCACCTTTCTTGTGATGTGCAAGCCAAGCCCAGCCAGCTTGCCAGGCACTAGTGTCCAAGGCCATGTGTACAGCAGCCCCTGGGTCTAAACCTGCACATGACCAGTTCTTGTGCTTCAAAAGCCTTGGGTTCTTATGTACAAGATACCATGTCTACCCCTGGGAGACCCAGGGTCCTCTGTAAGGGATGGCAGGCTGGACCCCTGCCACATTCCTAGTGGTTAGGCAAGACCACCAGGTGAGGGAGCAGAAAGCAGCCCAGTCCACATCCATGGTCTCTAAGACCAGAGTCTTAAAGGCCAGCAGCTAACAATAGGAAATGAGACTGCGATCAAAACCTCTCCACAGCCATGGCCTTGACAGATGAGCCTCCTCAGCAGGCAGGCAGTAGGGCAGGATGCAGCAGGGAGATCCAAGGAGAACCTGGCACTGAGGCCTGCGGTCCTACGCAGGCCAGTCTGTCCCCGACAGTCCAGGTCACTGCTTTCCTCTACTCACTGGTCACACGTTAGGCCCCAGGACAGCTTGTGTGCATCTGAGCCCGGGAGGCATCACCTGCCCTGCCCCTCACACAAACACTTGGCCAGTGGGCAAAAGTGAAAAGGCAGTCTGGGGAACGCACCATAGGTGACACCATGGCCAGTCATGTGACAGCCTGTCCATTGTGATCATTGCCCTTGACCAGGTGTTGGGACCACAAAGAGCCCATGATTGTGCTGAGGTGTGAGGGCATGGTAGGTTCATGTCCAGATGGTGGGCAAGAGCTTTGGCTCACACAAGGCTCAGGTGCGAGCCAGGGGTACTGCTCAGGCTCCCACATGCCACATGGGGCCCTTAGCAGATGGGACCCAAGGATCCAAGGATGAAAGTGCAGGGGGCACAAGACTAACAAGATGGTCTAGGGTCTGAGAGGGTCACATGGGACTTCCAGATAGCTAGACATGTGAGAAAGCAGGACCCTGGGCAGGGCTTGAACACTGGCCTAAGGCCTGGGCAAGACACTATGGGAGGGGGCAGATGCCATGGGCTTCCTCTCTGTGGACATCCTCGGGTAGCCTGCTCTTGGCCAGCTAGACCTGTACTGTGAGCATCCATGGGCCCCACCTTCCCAGAGGTGCTGGAGGCAGCTCTCAGGAGTCCTGGGTTCTGAGGCAGGTCTCATCTTTGAGCTTGAGGTCCTGGACCCTGGATCTGGGGCAGCAAGCATTGACCACAGGCAGAGAGAACTACACCAGCTGCTGTGGTCACTGGGCAGATGCATGCAGAACACCCAGGAGAGAGACACACGCAGGCCAGGGCCAGCCACGGGCCAAGTGTGAGCCAGGGAGAAGCAGGGTTCCTGCTCAAGGATAACTCTGCTCACCCACTCCACACCCTGCCCCTTGTGGCGAGGCTGCAATGCCACCTGGACAAGGGCTGCACTCCAGGCAGAGTTGCACTCAGAGCAATTCTGTTGGCTATGACAAATCTAAGGAAGGGCATGTCTGCCCAGAGCATGGGAGGACGTGGCACTTGCAAAGGTCTGGCTCATCAGCCAAGCTCTGCAAATGTCCGGTGCCTGGGGCTCCTGGGGGTGCTCACAGGCAGATGGCACTGACTCCAGTGTGCTAGGCCCAGGGCTGGATGGGCCACAGCCATTCCTTCCTGTTCACATTTTCCACTTGGTCTTTGTGGAACCGAGCCAGCCCCAGCACCCGCATCTGCTGGAGTTTACAAGTTGCTCCTGGGACTAAGCAGCACTAGAGGTGGTAGTGGGTGAGCTGAGATTGTCCTCCCATGTGCCCCTGGCCAAACCTGGACACCTGGATGGGATGCAGCCAGGACAGGCAGGGTGGGGACATGGCCATCTAGGGCTCACTGGCTGTCCAGACTCACAGTCCTGGAGCCTGCATGGCACTGTCAGGTTTGCCACTGGAGGCTAGGACTTACCACAGGGAGTTGTATGGAACCCTGAGACTCCCCCATGCCAGCCCAGCAGTGTGGTTCCAGAGACCAGGACCGGTAGGCAGAGGACAGACACCCATGGTGCTGAAGCTCAGGGACAGCTTGGCCAAGCCAGAATCCACCAATATCACCTGCTCTCAGACCCAGGTCCCACTCACTGACAGCTGAGGGAGATGGGTGGTGAGTACTTCAGAAGCCCAGGGCATATTGGTGGCTCCTGGTGCACTCCAAGGCAGCTCTGCAAGGACAGCTGCCTTCCATGCCAGCTCCAGCCCATCCCCAAAAGACTCCCCACAGCCCACTGAGAAAGGGCAACACCCTGGCCCCACCTGAATGGCCCCCAAAGTCCCTGGCAGCCACCCAACGCCAGCACTGCCACATGGACTTGCAGTGCCCCTGCCCTGCCCAGTGCCAGCCCATCCTGCCTACAGAGGCAAGGAGAGACTGGGAAAGCTGCAGAGAGGGACACTTTTGTTCCCAGCACAAAAAGTGCCCAAGGACACAACGACCATCCTGACCCTGCTGCGTCAATGGGAGGTGCCGGCTCCCTGGGAGCAAACTCACTCCTGGGTCCCCACTGTGCAGACAAGTCAGCACCAGCCCTCCCATCCTGTCCCCCAGGGCCAGACAGCTGGCTCCCTAGCCTCCCTGCCTCCAGCACACGTACCACACAAGCATGCCTTGGAGTGTGATGGCAGCTGAGAACCCCATTACCTGCAGGGATCAAGGCTCCTGGCCGGGGCCAGGCCAGCACACTTCCTCTCCTTGGCTTGCAGGTTCCGGGGCAGCTGGACGCCCACGGTACAGCTGACACGCAACAGGAGTGCCACGAACAGCTGAGGGTAGAGTTCCAGCACTGCAGTCCCTGATGCAGGCACAGACATGACCTCGTGGAGCGCACAGGTGGCCTGGGAAGGAGCGCCAACAAGGTGGCACCTCCCTCTTGGTCTCGGCAACCTCTGCCCTGCACTGCAGGACCCAGGCAAGCCTACGCCCTTTAGCATGCACCTCATGTGCACAGAGGTCCCCAGACAAAGGCAGGAGCCCTGGGGCCACCAGCACACGGGGTCCTGTGCAGTGTGGCCCCAGGAGCAGGAGGCAGGCTGCCTTCCTGGGGAGGGGCCTCACACCATCCCTTGGTTACTTGGAAGGGAGGAGGGAATTCCCACAGCTGCTTTACTGCTTAAAACGTGGCCAGGTGGGGCTTATTTTATTCCACAGGATGAAACGTAAAATGGGTTCTCTGGGGGCCAACACCTGCCACGCTTTATGAGCCCAGCCGAGCTCACACCACCAGAGCCCCAGTGCAGTTGCCAGGTGCCTTCAGGGCGCAGAGGCCTCCCCATGAGAGTGGGGAAGCTAGCCCGGTGGCCCCTGCAGCACCCACTCACCGCAAGGGGCAGCAGTGTGGCCACCCGGTGAGGACTGCTGCCCAGAAGAAAGGCCCGGCTCTCCTTGAACGGGACGTCCCTGCCCATCTTCTCCAAGAGCAGCCCCAGGACCTGCGTGGTGAGGCTGGGCTCTACGGCCAGTGCCTGCCACAGGGCACAGGTGTGGCTGGAGAGGTGGGAAGAGTGACACTGTGAGCTGCTGCCGCCTTGGAACTGACTCTCCCCAGCTCCCCAACACTCAACACAACAGTGTCAGCTCCAGCTGTATGGAAAATGGCATTCTGAACTGAGATCAGAACTCACCCCTTCCTCTGACCCCATGGGCCTACGAACAGCTGGCAATGAAAGTCAGAAAGCTGCAGGCCTGCACGCAGGGCCAGAGGCATGGGCGGCTGCCTAGGCAGCTGCCAGGAAACGGCAGGACTCTGCAGGAAGCAGAGTTCAGGAACAGCTCATGGTCAAGGAGGACCAGGACACAGGGAGGTTACACCGGAGGTGCTCAGCCTCATGGGAAGCCATCAGGATAGACTTCAAAAATGTCTAATGCGGGGGTTGAAGCGGTGGCTTAGCAGTTAAGGTGCTTGACCTGCAAGCGCAAGTACGCGAGTTCAAACCCCAGCACCATGTGCACAACGAAGTCTCGGAGCAACAAAAGCCATGTGAAAAACTAAATAAAACTGATTCCTTTTCTCTCTCTCTCTCACTGTCCCTCTCTCTTTTTTTTTTTTTTCCTTTCAGGGCTGAGGATTGAACTCTGGGCCATCCGCGTGCTAGGCAGGCGCTCTGCCACTGAGCTGAATCCCCAACCCCTGTCCCTCTCTCTTAAAAAAAAAAAAAAAAAAAAGATCATGGTGGAATCATCTTAGAAGGAGATCTAGTCCTCCACGAGATCCAATTAACTTAGGGGTTCTTCTGGGGGAAATGACAACAAGGGGAACCCAAGCTGGGCATCCATGATTTGGCATCACCCCTGGATAACTAAGTATATATACATTGGTTCTTGATTGTTTGATAATGTTTCCCCCTCAATTGTATCTCTATATACATCTAATAAATTTTTTAAAAATGTCTAATGCAGGGCTGGAGTCATGGCTCGGCGGTTATGACCCTTGCCAGGAATGGACAAGTACATGGGTTCAAACCCCAGCACCACATACACAATGAAGTGTTGGAGCAATGAAAGCCACACACATACAAAAAAACTAAATAAAAATCAATTATTTCTCTCACTGTCCCTCTTTTAAAAAAATATGTCTGGGGTTGGGGATTTAGCTCAGTGGCAGAGGGCTTGCCTAGCATGCGCAAGGCCCCAAAGTTCAGTCCTCAGCCCTGAAAAAAAAAAAAACAGTCTAATCGGATTAGAAACTAAAAATACAGCAAAGTTGAAAGAAAACCAAAGAATCCTTTTGAAATGAGAGGTAGCTAGATATGGTGGCACACACCTCTAATCCTAGCAACTTGGGAGGCTGAGGCAGGAGGATGGCACATTTGAAGCCAGCCCCAGTAACTCAGCAAGACCCTATCAAAATTTTTAAAAAGGGTTGGGGATGTGGCTCAGTGGTAGAGAGCCCCTGGGTTCAATTCCCAGAACCATGAATAAATAATCCGTAGAAATACCATTCAGGGGATGAAGCAGTGGCTCAGCAGTTGGAGCACTTGCCTGACATACATAAGCACCTGTGTTCAAACCCCACAGCTAGGTATAGGAGAAACAAAGGCCAGATGAAAACATCTGATTCTGTCTCTCACTCCCTTTCTCTCTTGGAAAAGAGAAAGTTCAGGAAGAACAGCCACAGGCACCTTCAAATTAGCAAAAGTTAGAATTTGTCACTGAAGGACCCTCAGCAAAGAGACTCTGGAACTTGCACTTCAGATAAAGGAATGCGGGGCTGGGAATGAGCTGCGGTGGTAGAGCATTAGTGAGGCCCCAAGTCAATCCCCAGCACCACCAAACACAAAAGTAATGGCAATGGACAGGAGCAGCCAGCAGACCGCCGGCCCTGCACACCCAGCCACACAAGTCAGGCACAGTGTGTAGGCATCTAAGCTAAGGAAGGGAGGAAGCAAAATGGTACAGAAGCCCTGTCAATGGAGAAGCCAGGAGAGGAGGAGGCTTTACAACACAGGACGGTGGGTTCTGGCCACTCCATCAGTGGTGGAACGCCGCTCCTTGCTGTCCAAGGGAACCTCACTGCAGCATCTGAGACAGAGGTGGATGCTGACAGCGGGGAAGCAGGCACACAAGGTATCATCCAGGAGATGTGGGGACACATGCTGACCCATGGCAGAGGTCATGCTGCCTCGCCTGGCAGCAGTGGGAACTCGGGAAGCCCATCTTGCCAGTGTGCCTAGCAGCCTCTGCCCACAACCAGGAAAGCTCAGGTGGGACCAGCAAGCCCACAGCCCTCAGCGAGGGCCAGGATACCTGTGGTCAGGAGCTGGCAGGGGGTTTGTGGGCATGCACTGAGGTACAGTGAGGACAGAGGTGACCCAGGGTGGGCAGGACCCTGGGCATCTGCTTGGAGATGATGGGTACCCTGAGAAGGGCAAACCCTGGGAAACATGGATGGAGACAGTGAGTAGCCACCAGCGTCCACTGGCACATGGTCAATCAAAACCAGGTGGGCAGCCTCAGTAACAGAGGACAGGGACCATGGGAGCTGTGTGGGGTTCAGCAGGGCCTCATCAAGGATCCTGAGTTGCCCTGTGATGGAAAGCCTGTGGGTGACTGAGGGGGACTCACAGAAAAGATGGGGTGCTCAGCAGAAGGGCTGGGGAAGCAAAGACTGCAGATAGCCTGGTGGGCAAGGCTCCACCCACAAGTTCACAGGTGCTGGGTACCTGTCAAAGGGCAAGGGGCTGCCCAGCAGGCTGGACACCACAGCTGCGCAGTGCTGGGAGGCCAGGAGGTACACACTGTGCTGGGCAGCCGGCAGCACGTACTCCTCTGGGGTCTCCTGCAGCCGGGAGCGCAGCACGCTCACGATCTCTGGCACCTGAAGAGGGGACGGAACAGTAAGGTGTGGAGGCCAGGCCACAAGCCAGGCATGCCTGGTGGTGGGGGAGGGATGTCCCAGCTGCTGGCAGAGAGGTCCAGGCCCACCTCTGGTGGGTATCTGCAGGTGAGAGCTGGATTCCACGTGGCTCAGTGACAGAGCACTTGCCTAAGGAGGCCTGGCTTCCATCCCCAGCACCAGGAAAGGGCAAGAGGAAGGCAAGCCAAGGAACGAAAGGCGAATGTCTGCTGGGAGGTGCTGAGGGCTGAGGTGCGCAGCCCAGCACTCCCGGGACCCAGCCTCTGGTTGCTGGAGGCAGAAGGCATCTGACCACTGCCTGCTCCCCACAGGGAGGTGAGCCGGGGGCCAGCGAAGACAGGAGAGGAAAGATGCAGCCAGAGCAGGGCCAAGCCTGGAGCCGCACCTCCCAGAGGGAGGGACCTGGGCCATGCCTGCCTGAGTCTGCACAGCGCAGGTGACGGCACAGTGGGGAACTAGGCAGGGGGGCCCCCCACACCCCAAGTCCAGCAGCCCCGCGCACAGACTCGCCCTGGCGGGTCCCTTGCGCTGGGGCACTGGCCTTCCAGTCTCTTCTCAAGCCTCAATCATGTCAATCCTTACCCAAAGTGGAACACGTGGATACTGTGTCCAGTGCTGGAGTCATTTCCTGGCCTGTGCAGCTAGAGGCGGGAAGACATGCCTATCCTGCCCAATGGGGCTCTTTAGGTTGGGGGAAGCTGCCAGGCCACCTCCTGCATGCCCAAGGCATGGGATGCAGAGCTGAAGAGGGTGCAAGAGGCTGGAGCCCAGCATGGGCAGCACCCCACAGCAAGGCTCCCAGCCATCTGAAGACCCCCAGCTCAGCCAACGCTCCTGACCACAGCAGCACCCCTGAGAATCTGCACCACTCAGCTTTTCTTTTCCGGCTCCCACCGTGTCCTGTCAGGGAAGCTGCCACATGTCCCACACATGACAGCACACGGTGTTCCTGAATTTGTGCCTCCTGCACATTAGGCAAGTGCTCTACTTCCAACGCAACCTTCCCACACCAGGTGAAGCCCTGAAGGGCTCAGAGTCTGATGGCTGCAGGAAGCGTTGTGAAGTCGGTGTGGAGGCCTGTGGATGGCTGGCCTCCATGCTCAGCTCACACCCCCAAGCCCTGTGCAGATCCCTGCCTTCTGGGGTACAGGGCCAGCACTGACCAGAACCCCTAAACCCTGCACAGACCCCTGCTTCCTGGGTGCGGGGCTGCAATCTCACCCCTCCTGGGCTCTATGGGCTCCAGGACCTACACCAGCTCTGCTAGGCCCAGGCTGAGGCTCCTCAGAGCACTCTCGCCCACCAAAATCTTCAGGGTGTTGTGGTGCAAGAGCAGCAAGGTCTGTTCTCTGTACACCTCTGCACATTCACAGCCACTTCAGAGCACTGTACTCCCTTCTCCAGCCCTGGAAACCTCCCATCTACCTCCTGTTTCTGGACAGCATCTGGTTTCTTTCACTTGCTGCTCTGTCTCCAAGACCCAGCCGTGTCCTAACGTGTCCTTTACTTGTACGGATGGACCCCACGCTTCCTATCTGTTCACTGAGATGGACAGCAGGTACACAACGTCTGTGTACAGGGTTTTTGTCTGCACACATTTTCAGTTCTCCTGGGTATGCATGCACCTGGGAGTGGGGCACGTGTCAGCTCAGTCCTTTTTTCTTTTATCATTTTCTGGGTACTGGGGATTGAACCCAGGGTGCGCTGAGCCAGCAGCAGGTTAACCTGTGCCCAGGGAAAGTCTAAATGCCAAGGGCACCCTGACCAGATGCTGACTTGCTGGAAGCCGTGAGTCCTATCCAGGCACATGTTTTTGCCTGAGGGGAGAATTGACCTCCCGAGTGCCCTGCTTCATGGACATCCGTTCAAGACTAGCTGTCTTAATTCTGAAGTCCCAGGATGTCCCACCTTACCTTTTCCAGCTTGCAAATGTCCTACTCTGACCTTCAACAAAAATAAGAAGAGGAAAAGTCTCGGGGCCTCATTTCGGTGTGGCCCTGATTCCCCTGCTCTGAATCTATGCTCTGTGACTGTGGCATGCCTTTCCCACAAATGTGTGGGTTGTAGCTGTCACTCACCATTAAGGTACACCCCCAGTCCTTTAAAAAGTTTTGTTTTTGAATTTTGAGACAGGGTCTTGCTACGTCGCTGAGGCTGGCCAGGAACTGGCTATCCTCCTTCCACAGCCTAAAGTCGCTAGCATTACAAGTGTATACCTCTATGCCCAGCTACAGGCATCTGTTTATAACAGGTTCCCTTGTGGGCTGGAGCAGTGGCTCAGCAGTTGGAGTGCTTGTCTGGCATGCGGGAAGAACCCAGATTCAAACCCCAGCACTACACGCACAACTGTCAGAGAAAAAAAGGCCAGATGCAAAAATAAATAAGATTGATTCGCTTTCTGTCACTCTCCCCCTCTTTAAAAAACAACAATAACAACAAAAAAGAGAGTGCTTGCTTCAGCAGCACATATACTAAAATTGCAATGATAGGGGCTGGAGCAGTGGCTTCGTGGTTACAATGCTTGCCTGGCAGGCGCAAGTACACAAGTTCGAACCCCAGCACCACATATGTGACGAAGTCTCAGAGCAACAAAAACCACATGAAAAAACAAATAAAATTGATTCTCTCTCACTGTCCCTCTCTCTTTAAAAAAAATTAAAAAAATAAAATTGCAATGATACAGAGAAAATTAGCATGGCCCCTGACAAAGTGATGAAGCATTCCATATTTTTAAAGAAATAAAAGCAAGAAATGAAAAGTTAAAAAAAAAAAAAAAGAAGGGAAGGGAAGAAAACAGGCTCAAGACGCAGACCCAGAGTTGCAGGTGCAACTCTGGCACAAGCCACAGGCCAGTGCAGGCTCTAAGCTGGGGGTCGCAGCGCTGCTCCTGCTGGGCCACGATGGCCAGCCGGCTCAGCACACCAGGTGCACCCAGGGAACCTGAAGCTAAGAAAGCTCCAGGAAGGTGACCCCAAGGAAAAACTTCATGACAAGGGGTCTGGCAACAATTTCTTGACTGACAACAAAACAGGCAGAGCAGACAGCCTGTCTGTAAGAGGCGCTTGCAGGACCAGGCATTTGCTGGCCTTGATTCCGACAATATCCAAAAAGTACGGACAGCTACAAAGTAACAGAAACAGAAGAAAGCCGGCTGGAAAACACCCATGGGGCTAGTGTGGATATACAAATGGCCAAGAACCAAGAGGAGGTGCTTGACCTCAGGAACCTGAACACTGAAAAGGCCAGACAGAGGCTGGAGGTTGCCCAGCTGGGAGAACACAGCCACTGTGGAGGACAGTGGGGAGGCTGCTCAAGAAGCCACAGGCACCTGATGACCCAGCAGCCCCACTCCCCCACTCCAGGAACACACCAGCAGAGCCGAGGATGGAGGTCACATGGTCACAAAAGCCAGTGTCCACTGCCAGTTGAGGGAGGAGCAAACTGTGCAACGTGCATGACCTGGGCCAAGCACACCCCAGTGGCCACCACCTCCATCTGAGCTGGGAGCCCTGCATCTGTAGAACAGACCCACACAGGAACCCCTCCTGAGTCCCTAGGCAGCACCTCCACAGCCTCAGCCTCTTCCACTGACATTCTACGGCACCTGGACACTGTCCCTCCGGGGCCTGGCCACATTCCATTCCATGCTCTCCCTTCCTCTCCGCTGGCAGGTTCCTGCCCTTGCCTCCCTGACATACATCTAGCAGTACAATACACACTGCACCCCTGCAAATCAAAGCAGACAACACAAAAGGAAAATGGGTAGGTGGCTGTCCTTGCTAAACAGAGCACCCAAGCAGCTGGCACAGCATCAAGGTTCAGCTTCCTCAGCCTGGAGAAAAGCCATTGAACTCCAGGGTGAGGCACCACACGCCCACTGGGAAATGAGAGAAACCCAGCGCTGCTAAGGCCATCTGCCAGGGTCCTACACCCGGGGCTGTGTTCACCAAGCAGCTCTGACCAGCACTGCCACGGCTCTCCAGGAGCATCCCCACTGAGATGCACCTTCGGGTCCAGGGATCCCAGCAGCCTGACTCAGAACTGCCCAAGCACTTGGAGGTAGACTACACATGAGCATGGCAGTCCCAAGGGACACAGTGGGCAATGCAGGGATGACACAGTGGTCTCCACAGTGCCCACAAACCAGGTGGTGCTGGGGGAGGTGGTGTCAGTGTAGAGTCCTGCCCAGGAGCTGGCAGGTAATCCTGCTCAAGGAAATTTGTAGGAACCCCGATCTCTCTGCTGGATGCTTGGCTTCAATCCAGAGCCTCAAGCTCCCTTCCAGGCACAGGGCTGAGCCTGACCCCTGGCTCTACAGCCTATAAACACCCAGTAGACCCAGACGTCCCAAGTGCCAGGGACATATGTTTCAGTCTTGACTCACACTCAGCACCTAAAAGTTCGTTTCCAGTTTGTTTGGAAACCAGAGAAGACAGGTGTAGGGCTGAGAGCCTTGCAGGAAGAGAGTGCACCGGCTGCACTGGGTAGGCAATGGGGCAGAGCAGTACCCCTTGTGCAGGGCCCTGGAGTCCCTTGGGGTTGGCCTCCTGGGACTCTGGGTGACCCTGTGCACCCACATCCTCAACAGGAATAGGTGCAGGGTCTTGAACCGGTGCTGGTGGCAAGCTCGGTAAGCATTAGTGCTCACAGGTCTTGTTAAGACCCACGGTGGACTCTACCTCCTAGGCTCAAGCGATCCTCCTGCCTCAGCCTCCCGAATGGCTGGGATGACGGAGCACTGCCAACCCTGCTTGTGGTTTTCCTTTGGATTTCCCTCCTTAATTTGGTAGCAGAGTGGCTTTGATCAAATTCTAACCTTCAGCTGTAAGAACAAGATCTGTTCATAACAGGCCTGCCATGAAAGGGTGCAGAGCTGTGAGGATGGAACAGGGGAGCGAGTGGGGCAGGAGAGTCCAAGCACCCAGCCCTGACCCCCAGCCCAGGCCAGCTATGGGAGCATCCCCTGCCACACGGCGACCTGCCCGTCCCCGCCTCGCCTTCTCCAGCAGAGCAGGGCCACGCTCCTTCAGCAGGCAGTTGATCATGACCGTAGCAGCTTGAGAACAGTTCTTGTCAGGGTCTCCCAGACCTTCAAACATGGTCAGCAGGAGGCTGAGGAGCTGGTCTGCTGGAAGGCGCTTGGCAATGACCTGGACGGGTGGCGCAGAACAGAGGCAAGGTCAGCCCTCCAAACATGCCTTGTTCAGGGGTTTGGCACTTCCCTCCTGCTGCCATGGGCACAAGAGCAGCCAGAAGTGGCAGCAAAGAACGCAGAGGTTGAGAGGCAACACACTCCTCGGTAGAAGACGGAGAGGCATTAGAGTGCCCGACCCCAAGCCACCATGCTCCCTCCCTCATGGCCCTGGGCTGCCTGTTCCCCTGCATCCCAGTCCCTTGGAAAGGGCACTGTGGGGGCTGGAGCAGTGGCTCAGCAGTTGCAGCATTTGCCTGGCATGCACAAGTATGTGATTTCAAACCCCAGCACCACATACACAATGAAGTGTCCAAGGAATGAAAGTCACATGAAAAGCTAAATAAAATTGCTTCTCTCTCACTGTCCCCTCTCAAAAAAAAAAACCAAAAAAAAAAAAGGAAAAGAGAAGAAAAAGAAAGGGCACTATGGACCAATGCTCCTTCCTTTTTCCTTTGCCAGACTTAGTCCCAGGAGGGTCCCATGGGGGCCTGCGAGAGGGCACACTGCAGAGGGGAAACTTTCTCCATTGCCTGGAGCTCCGCTGGACCCCAGGGCAGCCTGGGGCAGGAAGGGACAAGATGCTCAGGTTGGACAGAGGGCTCAAGTACTACAGGAGACGAGATGAAGGAAGCACCCCATGCATGAAGCGTGGGACAAAATGCCTGGGCCAGCGAAGCCAAAGGCAGGGCCCACCACTGGCCCTTCAGTAGGCAAGTAAGAAACTACACCCAAGCTCGTTCCTGGGAGGTATCAGCCCAGGACAGGCCAGCGAGCCTCTGCTCCAGCAGTTGTAACTCCAGTGGATTAGCAGGCTGTGGTGCGGGTAGCCTGGCTAGGAGGCTCCCCATTTTCCCCTGGCATCAGCCAAGGCCTCACCAGATGGAGCCCATAGGACGCAGGCGTGGGAGATGTGAGCAGTGTTGGTCAGATGTGGACCCGACCAGCTGAATGAGACCCACCCCACCCTCATCCCCTGCACTGCACCACACAGCCTAGAAATGCCAGGCAGTACCAGCCCTCCCCCTGGCTGCACATGTCCAGCAGGTACCTGGGCTATGCTGTGGCAAGTATGGAAGAGGAGGGCAGGGTCAGAGTGTACCAGGCCATCTTTGAGGGTGAGCAGCTGCTCGACAACATCATCATGGTAGTCTCGGGAGAACCCTAAGAGGCCAGAGGAGTTGGGCTAAGTCCTTCCTGGGCACTGGGCAAAGACAGCTGGGAAAGGTGAAGATACGCAGTGCCTGACCCACAACCAAGCTCCCACTCCACCATGCCTGGCCTTGGGCTGGCACAGCCCTCACCCTCAGCAGGGCTCACCCTCATGGCCCAGCTGCAGGTACAGCAGGGTATAGACGCAGTCCACGGCCTGCTGGCGGGTGGCAAGGCACAGGTCTGCACACCGTGGGCAGAAAAGGCCAACAAGGAGGCCCAGATTGTAGAAGGGCACCAGAGCCTAGGGGGAGATGGCAAGATGGCAGGGGAAGAGACGGCAGGCACAATGCACAGCACCAGGACCCAGAGCAGGGCCACGTGGCCGGTTAGGCACTCTGGGCCTTGCTGTGGCTGGCAAGGCCCCCAGGGACTCCTCTTCCCCATAACCAGCACAGTGGGATCTGCTCAGCTGTCCCAAGCCACACCTAGTCCACCAGGCTGCCTCAACATGGGGGAAGCTGTGGCAGGTCCTGGGGAAGCGATGTGTGCAGGCTCCAGGTGACCAGGGAGTGTGCGCAGCAGAGGGGTAAACAGACGGCTCTGCTGATTCAGCCACAACCTCGTGAAGCCCCTCTCTAGAAGGCAGATGTCCTGCGGACCTGACTTGGTCCCAGTCCAGACTGACCCTCCTTCTTCCTCTGAGCAAACAGCTTTGTCCCCTACTTCCCAAGGCCTTGCCACATCAGCAGCCTCATCTCCCCCTCAGCTCCCACCACTGATCCTGCTGCTCCAGCACCCTAAGAATCACTGCTGCTGAGAAGGAAAGACTGGGATGTGGGATATAGGTGGGCAGGGCAGGGACGCTGTTCTCAGAAAGGTCAACACAGATCAAGATGAGCTCCAGCCAGACCAGGATGTGTGAAAAACAGGCAATGAAAAAGGCATCATAAAAATGAACACCACCAATCAATCCAGCAGCTTAGTCAGTCATGAGGACTTGGGTCACACTGCCCTGGATGACTCCTGGCCATAAGAGTTCCACGTCAGGATGGACAAGCTGGGGCAGTGGCAATAGGTAGGCCAGGGAGCCTGCAGAGTGCTCTGGGGCTCCAGGAAGGGGGCAGGGTGTGGCGCTGGGGTGCAATCCCTGACTGCCCTCGCTGGCCTGTACTCACACTGACATGCAGGTGCTCCAGGAAGCGCCGCAGAAGGCAGGCGCTCAGGCCCAGCGCCCGTGCCCGCTCATGGCCCCTCGGGGACTTGATCCATGGGCTCAGGTGCTAGGGAAGAGGGGGCTTCACAGATCTGCCAGCTTGGGGGGCAGCCCAGGGGAGCAGAAGCCTGTGCACTGAGGGCCAGCTCAGGGTCCCTGCTAGGTCACCCTTCCACCAGCAGTGCGGCTGCCATCTCAGGGCTTGCTGCAGCTGGCCCCCCTGCTCCATCCCCCTGCTCACAGACCCACCCACCCAGGCAACCAAGAGTAAACCTGGCCCACTGGCCCTGGAAGTGCCTGCTCCTAGACCAGCCCGCTAACATACTGAAGGAAGAGAGAGAGACTCATTTCACGCCATCTCGCTAGCTGTCAAGAGCTTATGTGTAGGACTTGTATCCCTCCATCCCAGCACATGCAATGGAGAGGAGAATGGGCTGCCCCCTCTGCATGGCTGCCCCGGTAAAGCAGTGCTGTCTGCCTCTTCAGATACCCCATTGCCAAGGACACCACACTAGGGGACTCCCATGGGGAGAGAGGGCAAGGACAGGTGAGTGACTAGAAGCTGGGTAGGTGGTAGGGTACCCTCCCTCCACCCCCACACACCCACATGATGGTGCATGCCCACCGCACACCTCAACCATGATCTGCAGGGCCTGGGGGGTCATATTCCGCTGCAGGAGGCTCGCCAGCAAATCCTCCAGGGCACGCACCGTGTCCAGGTACAGGGACTGAAAGGAAAGCCAGGGTGCCCAGCCCCACCAGTGACCCCACAACCTCCAGTGGCCTTCCCTCTGCCCTGAGACATGTGTACATGATGAGAGACATATGGCAGTTACCTCCTGGCAGCCACCATCCTCCCCGGCAAGCTCAGGAAGCAGGGCCAGGACACTGTGTAGGCAGCTGTGGATCACATCTGCCTGCGCCTGCTCCTCCAGTGGTGGCTCCAAGGAGCTGAGCAGGAAGTTAAGGGCCCCAAATAGTGACCCTTGGAGAAGGCGCAGGGCCTTCTCCAAGCCAGCTACCCCGGATGGCAGAGCTGCTGATGTGCTTGGACAGCTCAGGATTCTGGCTGGTGCACACACAGGCAAGGAAGGATACACCAGGTGAGTGCAGGTGAGCATGGCTTTCTTCCGAATGGGCGTTCTCAGGGAGTCCAGGGGCTCCGCCCTGATGAACTCCTGATAAGGCAGCCACAGAAGTTACATCCCAAGGAGGTACCAGCCTTCCTCCCTGCTCAGCCAATCCCTCAAGTCAAGTAGGTTCTGGAGCCCAGAGACAGTCCTCAGGCTGCACACACACACACACACCTCAGTCCTTCCAGGGTACCACCTCCTCTGCCTGTCATAGCACCCCGGCCCACCTACCTGCTCCCTAGAACTTGCCCAGAGCTCACCATCATCTGTGCCACCAGCTCTGCTTTCCTGGAGAAGTAGAAGGAGCTGGCCTGTGTGCTGCTGCAGATGGCCTGGCTGACCATGCACAGGCTCTGGACAAGGCACAGCTTCAGGGCTGGGTCCTAGAGGAACAACCCCCACCCCCACCCCAGTGCTGCTCAGCTCCACTTCTGC
The DNA here is from genome assembly GCA_004027875.1 of Aplodontia rufa. Lineage (NCBI taxonomy): Eukaryota > Metazoa > Chordata > Mammalia > Rodentia > Aplodontiidae > Aplodontia > Aplodontia rufa. The sequence goes on from PVKS010001661.1 coordinate 111,741, forward strand.
AGCCCATAGGCTGGAGCCCAGCAGCAGAGGCCAGCACATATGTCATCCTTCCCTGCACAGCCAGCAACATGGCCACTCTGTGACTCAGGGAGCCCTCTAGCCAGCCCTCCTTATCAGAGGAGCACCAGGGCCCTGAAGTCTTAGGCAGACGGTCCCTGCAGCAGACACTGTAGTATGGTCAGACCAGCGGAGGGGCCGGCCCTGCCTGTGGGCCTCACATCTTGAGGACAGAGGGCCAGCCCCCATGCTAACAGGTGGGGGGAGGGGGAAGGCCAACAGCCCTGCCCTTGCACCCAGCCCAGAAGACTCTTTAAGGTGGTCTGCTGTCCCCACTGGGTCTGGTCAGGTTAGCGCAGGGATGACAGAAAGGAGCTCAGTTAGTGAGACCTGCCAAGCCTCCAAGGCCGTTTCCTCTGGTTCTGGGCTCAGCTGCCCCTAGATGCTTGAAGGGACCTGGAGAGTGTAGCCCTAAAAGCAGCAGGGAGAAGAGCCAGAGGAACCTTAGGGTTGTCCCTGGGATGTGGAGGCTGTGCCACAAGGCAAGGGCCTAGTTCGCTTGGGCCCTGGACTGGTTGCTCAGAGGTGACAAAAGCCCAGCTCCTCCCCAAGGGGCTGTTCCAAGGGACCAAGGGGCAGGAGAGGGCAATATTCTTGGACACTCCCCTAGGGACAGAACCTGGTGGCCCAGCAAGATCCAGACTGGCTCTGCTCCTGCAGCCCAGCCCAGCCCTGAGAAGAGACAGGAAAGCACAGGCCACACCCGATTCCTGCACACTGTACCTTGGTTTCTACCTTTATTCCCAGAACCTGAACAACAGAAAGTGAAACCAATTAAGACACAAGGCTGGTGTTGTGTGGCCAGCCCCCCAGACAGCGGTGGCACCCACCTTGGTGCTGAAGCACTGGAACATGTTGCGGAGCACCTCTGACTCCACCTTGGCCAGCACCAGCTCACGGGGGGCTCGAGCTGCCACGTGCCCATAACACAGGATCAGTGCGCTCTTCACCTTCTCCAGCTCCTGCTCACCCCGATCCTGGCAGGAGAGGGACCAGCAGGACGTCAGTGAGCGCCTGGCTGGTCCCACACACAGCAGGTCTTGAACTCAGACTGTATTGGTAAACTCCTCCAGCTCTCTTGGAAGAAGGGCCAGAGCTAGCTGGTGACACCAGAAGAGTAACCCAGGGATAGTAGGCAGACAGGTCAGCTGGTCAGCATGAGCCCACTGGGAACCAAGTGCAGAAGCAGTGGCCCCACACAGGAGTGGCCAGCAGGCAGGAGAGCTGGGAAGCCCCACAGCCAGCAGACAACAGGGCTTGGGGCCCTGTCCTTGACCTGGCAGCTGCAGACCAGCCCTCTGTCCATGGGGCCTGTCCACCTCTGCACTATCAAGGGTAGGCAGGTCCTGCACACCTGAGCCAGCCCCAAGGTTCTGAAACTGGGGCAGTCACTGGAGAACAGAGTGAGAGACAATGGTCAGGCTGCAGACCAGGGTGTGGACTGGTAGGAGGGGACCACTCCTTTAAATCCAGCCCTGGCTCTGCGCAGCCTCTGCCGGCCAGGAGGGGAAAAGGCTGGTGCAGACGGGTAGGCCACGCAGCAAGGGCAGCTTCCAGGCTCCCCACCACTGCCCTCCAGAGCCCCTTGCCTTCTCTAAGTGGCAGAGGGTGGAATGCCTGTCACCAGAGCAATGTGCTGCTGGGAAGCTCCTCTGGCTTCTCTGCTGGGAAGGGAGCCCACATCCAGGGGAGGGAATTCGGGCAGCAAAATGTGCTGCAAGACAGGTGTGGGCTTCCTTTCCAAGCCCAAGGATCCTGTATCCCCAGCCTCAAACTTGTGATAAGACAGAGATGCCCACCCTCCACCCAGGCTGGGAAATCAGGGTGGCAGCCATGCAGGAGCTATTTCCCAACTGGCTTGCTCCCTGGGGCTGATCTCCATACCTTAAAAATGCTGAAGAGGCCGCTGGACTTCCTGAGCACATCTGACCTGACGAAGTCCTCTAGCTGGGCCAGAGTGTCCTCAAGGTGGGCAATGGCACAGATCCCAAAGCAGCAGGCCAGGCCCTGGCAGAGAACTCAAGAGCACTCGCATCTGGGCCCGAGGCCCCACCCCACCCATCTGCCATGCATGGCAAGGTGCGCACCATGCACACCCCTGCACACCCACCCCAGGCACACAGCAACATGTGCCATGGGCTGTGCAGAGGACACGGAGGGGGCTGCACCCAGCCCTGGGCACCTGGGTCCCCACCTCATGCTCCGCCTCCTGCTGGTATCTGGCTGCTCCCAGCAGCTCCTTCAGGTGCTTCCTCACCACCTCCTTACTTGAAGCGGCCCCCAGGGTGGTGCCCACACACCTGTACAGGAAGTTCTGCAACAGGGCCAGAGAACATGGCTGCACCCAGCTCCTGCGTGCAGGGACACCTGCTCTGCCAGGGCATGTGCTGGGTACCATCCTGCCCCCAGGATGTGGCTGGGCCTGTGCAGACCCAGGGCTGAGTCCTGGGAGGTTCTGGGCAGCAAGATGCCTCAGGCTCCCCCATCTTCCAGGGGGATGTGCCCAGACAGCAAGTGACGCAGACTCAAGGTCCGGCAGCTCGGGGCCCGAGGACCTGCAGTGCCTGGCTGATCCCCCAGTACCTTTTCCTGGGGCATCCCATTGTAACACGGCAGCTGCTTGTGCATTTCCAGGCTTAGCTGGCAGGTCCATGTGTTATCAGCAACAACAGCCAGAGTGTCCTGCAGGAACTGCCAACGAGGTCCCAGTGAGGGGCTGACCAGGAGGACAGCGGTGGGGGTGGAAGCCATGTAGCAGGCTTGAGGCACAGATGCCTCTGGCCATGGCAGGGCAGCCCAAAGGCCTTCACTTTGTCCTGGGTGGCTAGAGGGGGTTCCCTGTCACAAATGCCACCCTGACCCTGTGCCCCTCCTCCAGCCATACCACCAGGTCGGCAGGCAGAGTGACCTTAGGAAGCACAGCCCCCAGCCTCTGCCTCCAAGTCCACCCTGCCCAGGCCAGAGTGCCTCAGCACCATGTGGGTCATATCCTCAGGTCCGCTCCCTCACCGTTAGCAGCTTTTCCTCCCACTCTTTCAGTGACAAGGTCTCCTCGGTGTGCTCTGAAATGACCAGTCACACCGTCAGCCTGGTCTGCCAAGAAGGCCCATCCCGACACGCACAGTAGGATCCTCAGTGCCCCGCACTGCCCTCTGGTCCTCCAAAGCATCCGAGGACGCAGGCAGCTGCACTGCAGCCTAAGGCCACACCACCGCCCCTGTGCTCCTGGCTGCAGGATATCCGGGCTGTCTCAGACCACAACCAAAACACTCTTCAGACTCACAACACCCGCCCTGCCTCACCGTCCAGGTACTGCAGCAGCAGAGGGATGGCCGTCTCCCACAGCTGACCCAGCAAAGGGTGGATGCTCTGACGCATGGCCCTCAGGAGGTGCAGTGCTGCCGCCCCACGCCCATCCCCCAGGTAGGGGTTGGAAGACACAACCTAGGACGTGAAGGTGGGAACGCACCTGAGCAGGGGGCTGGCATCTATGGTAACACTTGCACCTACAGGTGCGCACTTGGCTGGACCCATCCCAGGGCCACAGCGACCAACAAGAGCATAGCCGCTCACAACCAGGGGCAGGAGGGCAGAACCTGTGGCGAACAACCGGCGGTGGCTCCCCACCAAGAAGGCAGTCCTGGCAGCCACGTGAACAGGAACAGACACTCAGGTACAGAGGAGTGTTAACCCCATCTGCACATGCCAGGGCCAAGCCAGCTGCCGACATGCTCTCCCACTCAGAGGTGGCACCTGCCAGTGTGCATGGAAGAGTGGCACTTACCAGCAGTCTCGTGATCACAGCATACGGAGATGGGAGGTTGGCTGGATAAGAAACATGGACATAGTCATCCAGCAGGGACAGGCACAGGGCAAGGGACAAGCATGAGGGGGTTCAGGATGGGCTCAGGGGAAGGGTCAAGGGCAGGGGTGGGGCCAAGGTGGGCCAGGAGCAGGGTGGGCCCGGGGGTACGCACCGTGAGCCTCGAGCTGAACCAGGAAGGCATCTGCCCCTGCCTCCTGCCTCTTCAGTGCCAGCTGCACCAAGCTCCTACAGAGCGGGGCCAGGGCCTCAGTGTAATGTACCGGGGTGAGGAACTCCAGCAGGTAGGGCCAGAGGACCTGAGGGAGCAGAGGGTCCTGGTCTGCTCCAGGGCAGTCAGCACACAGAAGGGCCACTCCCCAGGTCTGCCCGGGGCTTCCCTTGAATTCCAGGGCAGCACAGCCTTTGAGGAGTTCAGCTTTGGACACGCTCTTCGCGTGTCCTGCTGCAGGAGAGGGGTCTCTGAGCACTGCCCCAAGGAGGCTATGCAGAACACGGTGCCTAGTTCTCATGTCACCCAGGACTTGGGTCTAGGGTGCTCAGTCACAGGGCAATGTGGGAAAATTGCTGAGAAGGAGGGGGCAGGTGAGGGGCAGCGGGCCTCATGCTGGAGGGCCCCTGCTGAGGTGGCACACTCACATCGCTCATCCTGTCCACCGTGGTGCTGACCAGGTAGAGTGTGCGGACGCTAATGGCTCGCACACTGTCCGGAGCTGATTCGCCCTCAGGGCCTGGCTTCACAGGCTAGAGTCAGGAGCAAGAGGCCAGAGCGTGAATGAGCAGCCCGCTCACCCCTGGGAGCCAGTGTGGGGATACTGATGTGGGAAACAAGCAGGGCCCACCTGACTGGTCTGCTGCCAGACCTCATTCCTTAAGGAATGAGGAGCTGGGCTGAAATCACCCCAAGACCAGCTGACCTGGCTCCCTGACCTGTACTGCTGGTGCAGAAGACAGGGACCAAGCGAGAAGCACCTGCTCCTAACAATGGCTGGACTTTGGCAACCTGGGCACTCAGTGTCCTGTCTGTTGGGCAGTGCTCCAGGCTCCCCACAAGAAAGCGACTTCCAGCTCTGAGGCTTTGTGAGCCTTGCACTCGTGCTTTGAAAACCCCCAAAGCAAAAGGTGAACAACAAAGAGAAACCGGCAATTTGCAAAGAACACAGGAAACCGCAGTGCCCTGGTCTAAAGAACAAAGGCCCAGTGGAAGCCAGGGAGGGCCAGGCCCTGGACAGCGTTTTTTTTTTTTTTTTTTTTTTTTTTAAGATTGAGGGACAGTGAGAGAGAGGAGAGAGACAGAGAGAAACACTTTTATTTAGTTTTTCATGTGGCCTTTGTTGCTCTGACACTTCTTTGTGTACATGGTGCTATGGTTTGAACCTGAGTCCCTGTGCATGCCAGGCAAGCATCATAAACGCTCCAGCCCCTGAACAGCACTTTTTTTTTTTTAAAGAGAAAGAGGGTGACAGTGAGAGAGAGACAGAAAGAGAGAGGCAATTTTTATTTACTTTTTCATGTGACTTTCATTCCTCTGACACTTTGTTGTGTACGTGGTGCTGGGGTTTGAACTCACATACTCGTTCATGCAAGGCAAGTGCTGTAACTGCAGAGCCCCTGGACAGCACTTTTTAAAGCATATTGTCAAAATACAGATAGAACTTTATTGCAAACACATACAACTTCGAGAGTCTGACTATTAGGACAAAAAGGACATTTCAACAAACTAAGAGTAGGAAGGTAGGAATCCACCTGACCAGATTCACTTTGACAGGACTGCATTACAAGTCCAAGGTAGCTATGAAAAGGCTCCAGCTGAAGGCCTTTAAAGATCATAAAAGAAACATTTGGGTCAATAAACTATAAACTGGCTGAAAATGAACACTGAGGATGCATCCACCAGAAGCAAAAATATTCAGACACAGTCCAAGGGTACTGTGGAAAGGGACACCATTAGCAATATGAACCAAGAACAGGAGAAAAGTCCCAGAAACATCGTGTGAAAGATCTAACAGTGGAAATGCAAGGCCAACTCAGGAAGTTAACAATGGTCTGGACACCACTGGAGAAAATTACTGTCTTGGAAGAACAGACTGAAGACAACTTCAAAGAAGAAATAAAGAATGCAATAAGAGCTCAAAGACTGAAAGAAGTATGAATGTTTAGATAACAGACACCAGGACAGTGGAGAATAAAGAGGAGGACTTTCCTAGAGACAAAAGATGGGTCCCAGAGCTGAGGACTTGCAGGAAAGCAGTGGTCCTGACATGGCAAGGTCTGCACAAGTGCCTCCTCATGGGATGGCCCTGGAGGGACCAGATGTAGCAAAGTATATCCAGTGTAACAGTCACCCCCCACCCCGGGACATTTCCCTATCCTTCTTTTTTAAGAAAGATGGAAGGGGGCTGGAGCGGTGGCTCAGCGGTTTCGGCGCTTGCCTGGCAAGCACGAGGACCCGGGTTCAAACCCCAGCACCACGTACACAACTGAGTGTTGGAGCATCTAAGGCCATGTGAAAAACTAAATAAAGTTGTTTCTCTCTTTCTCTGTCTCTCTCACTGTCCCTCTCTCTTTAAAAAAAAAAAAAAAAGAAAGATGGAAGGGAAAGGAGGGGAGGGGAGGGGAAGGGAGGAGAGAGAGAGGCAGGGAGGCTGGAGCTGTGGATTGGCGGTTACAGCACCTGCCTCACATGCACAAGGACATGGGTTCAAACCCTAGCACCACATACCCAACGAAGTGTTAGAGCAACAGAAGCCAGATGAAAAACTAAATAAAATTCTTAAAAGAGAGAGAGAGAGAGAGAGAGAGAGACAGTGAAAGACAGAGAGAATCAATTTTATTTAGTTTTTCATCTGGTCTTTGTTTCTCCAACACTTAGTTGGCTATGTGGTGCTGGGGCTTGAACTTGGGTCCTGGCACATGCCAGGCAAGTGTTTCAACCACTGATCCATGGCTCCAGTCCCTGCCACCTGCCCCCCAGGCATTTCTTGAGCAAATATCTATTTTAGTCCTACTAAGCACACTTACATGGCTGTACCACCACCCATCTCCAGAGACACCTCATCTTCCCAGACCTAAACTCTGGCCCCACTGCACATTCACCTCTTCCTGTCCCCAGCCCTGGCACCCACCCTCTGCCTGCCCTATGGATGTGACTCTGAGGGACCTCAGCCTGGCTGGTCTCCCTGAGCAGACATCCTGTGGGCCCACATGCTGCAGCAGGTATCAGGGTGTCCTTCTCTGTAAGGAAGGATGATGTCCACTGTGTGGATGGACCACACTTTGCCTATCCATTCCTCTCTCCATGGACACTGGGATGCCTCTACCCATGGTACTGTCAACAGTGCTGCTATGAACAGAGGTATACGAGTATCTCTGAGAATTCTTTCTCAATTCTTTTGGATCTATATCTACAAATGGAATTGGTCTCATGGTAATCCTATTTCTAGCTTCTTAAAAAGCCACCATGCTATTTTACATAGTAGTAGCTAGACCATGCTCCATGGGAAGACTTGACTGACACCTTTTTCCTTCAGGAACCCTGGAATCCTGATGGTATAGCTGGCAGAACCTGATTCTATGACCTCCCCAGCGAGGCCTCAGCCTCTGAACCTCAGAGGCTTCCAGTAGCAGCATTCTGCTGGGAGAGCAAGATGTATCTCAGCTCCAACTGCAATACATCTGAGTCCTCCAAGTCTTTCAGTGACTCATCAAAGCTTAGTCAAGAAGCACAGAAAGCCCAAACAGTGCTATGGCTACTAAAGAAGGTAACTTCCGCTGGGTGCAGAGACACATATCTGTAATCCCAGCGACTTGGGAGGCTGAGGCAGAAGGATAGCAAGTTCAATGCCAGTCTCAGCAAGTTAGGAAGACCTTGTCTAAAAAATAAAATATAAAAGGGGTCGGGGTGTAGCTCAGTTGTTAAGTACCCCAGGGTTCAGTCCCCAGTAGCCCCATAAAGAAGTTAACTTCATGGTTGAAAACTTCCTACAAAGGGCTGGAGCAGTGGCTCAGCAGTTACAGTGCCTGCCCGGCATGAGCAAATACGCTGGTTTGACCCCAGCACCATGTACACAGTGAAGACTCAGAGCAGCAAAAGCCATGTAAAAAACTAAATAAAATTCTCTCTTTCCCTCTCTTGCTGTCCCTCTCTCTTTAAAAAACAAACAAAAAAAACAAACAAAAAGAACTTCCTACAAAGAAACCACTGGCCCACATGACTCCACCGAGGAACCCTAACAAGAGGTTCAAGGCATAAACGAGGCCAGCACTGCACAGACTTCCAGGACTAGTGGAAGAGGTTGCACCTGCAGTGAGTTGCCAAGGTATCCAGCAGGCACAGACCAGCTGACTGGGCCGGTGAGTGCTTCTAAGCACAGCGGAAATGCTGATCATGCAGTGAATCAGCTACTTCTGCTTTTGCTGCTCCACTCAGCTGCTTTTTGTGTTTTGTATTATCTCTAAAATTTCTAGAGAGCATATCCAGAACATGTTGAGTCTTACCCACTTGGTGTAACCTTGCTGAAGTTATCGTGTACCCAGAAACTTCTTGCTTTCCAAGTTCTAGAACTGATGTATCAGTGTATCTGAGTTTGATTAGATTCAAACACAGATGAGCCCCCCCCCCCGCCAATCACTTCTGCTCAGCACTGGACTGGGTCCCAACCAAAAGAGGCAAGGGGGAAAAGACGTCAAATTCAGAAAGGGGAAGCAGTCCATTTGAAGAAGACACGATATTCTACGTAGAAGATCCCAAAGAATCAATAAAAATGCAAAGCTGCAGGATATAAGGTCAGTATATAAAAATCAACTGTATTTCTACACTATTAGAAATTCAATGTGGAGAGGCTGGAGAAGTAGCTCTGTGGTTAGGCGCTTGACCGGCACGCACAAGTACACGGGTTCAAACCCCAGCACCCATGTACACAACTAAATGTCAGAGCAACGAAAGCCATATGAAAAAGCTCAATAAATAATTGATTCTCTCTGTTTCTCTCTCTCACTGTCCTTCTCTCTTTAAAAAAAAAGAAAGAAAGAAAGAAAAGAAATTCAACATGGAGCCAGGTGCAGTGGCACAAGCCTTTAATCCAAGCAGCTCAGGAGGCTGAGGCAGGAGGATCATGAGTTCAAAGCCAACCTCAGGAACTTAGTGAAGCTGTGAGCAACTTAGCGGACACGTCTCAGATTTTTAGAAAAGCAAGGTAAACAAACAAAAAACCGACTGACTATAGCTCAGGGCGGTGGCACACACCTATGATGTCAGCTACTGGGAGCCAGAGACAGGAGAAGCACAAGTGGAAAGCTTGCCTGGGCAACTCAGTGAGGCCCTGCCTCAAAATAAAGAATAAAACGGGCTGGAGCAGTGGCTCAGTGGTAAGATGCTTGCCTGGCATGCATGAGTACACGAGTTCAAACCCCAGCACCACGAACACAACAAAGTGCCTGAATAACAAAAGCCACATGAAAAACTAAATGTTGATTCATTCTCTCTCTCTTTCTCTCTCTTCCCTCTTTAAAAAAAATAAATAAAGAATAAAAAAATAAAAAGCAGGGGCTGGAGCGGTAGCTCAGTGGTTTCGGTGCTTGCCTGGCAGGCACGAGGACCCAGCTTCAAGCTCCAGCACTGTGTTCACAACTAAGTGTTGGAACAACGAGAGCCATGTGAAAAACTAAATCAGCACCCCTGGGTTTGATCCCTATTACTGGAAACAAATAAAATAAACTGTGACTGAGTCAGGGGTGTGGCTCCTCCCTAGCATGCATGAGGCCCCTGGCTTAGTCCCCAGCACTGAAAAAACAAAAACTGGCCAGAAAATCCCCAAATACTCACAAGGCAGAGCCACAGGAATTCCCTGCACTGCTGGTGGGAATGCACAACGTCACAGCCTCCTTGTAAGACTGTCTCAAAGTTTCTTATGAGGTTGCACACACACCTTCGACCCTCAGTGCTCCCAGCCCCTCCTCTGGGTGTCATTCATGAGACACGCACTGGAGGGCTTTGAGGTGGTGGAGGGTGCATCCCTGTGGCTCCGTGGCTCAGGATCCCAGCAGTGGGTGAAAGAGGGATTCCATGGGGGCTCCATATCGGACAATCAGAGTCCCCTGGAGACTCAGAAATGTGGGTGCATTGAACAAAGAAGAAAGAGCACATCAGAGCCAAGGTGGAGGTGGCGGTTGGGGGGCAGCAGTGCTGGTTCACACAGAGGTAAGAGAAACCAGAGCAAGGAACTCCATGAACAGATCTGACAGAACAGCCCGTAGACCAGAAAGGCAGCCTGGACTCAGTGACCCATAGCCTGCACAGCAGTCTGTGATTGAAAAGTGCTGCTTCTCCACCAGCTGTGGAAAAATGAGGCCCAGCCGTCTCCCCGAGGCCATGGCTGCTGCTGTGGAGCTGGGAGATCAGAGCAAACATTGTCCTGGCAAGGGCCTCACGTGTGGCCCAGGGTGTACCCAGCAAACGAATAAAACAGGCACAGAGGAGATTGTGCCCAGGGGATTCCAGCCAGGGACACGTAGAGGCTCAACTTGCTTTCCCTTGAGTCTGGTGGCTCCTGTGACCAGCTGAATGGCGGTGTGAAGATGCTCAGGGATGCAGCCTGGGAAGGCTGTGCTTGTGGGCAGAGTGTGTGGAGGTCTGGTCCCCTGCCTATGGACAGATTCTCCTGAGATCCAGACTCCCAGCGGAGATCAGCACTTGCCAAGCCCTAGGGGTGTGTTGATCTATACTCCCCAGAGCAGATGCCACCCTGCCAAGTCCTTAGGACCTGATTCGACCTAACACCCGGCCACTGGGCCACCCTGCCAAGTCCTTAGGGCCTGATTGGACCTAACCCCCGGCCACTGGGACTCCCCTGTAGAACCCTGCCGGGCCCCTCCCAGGAGTGCATCTTCTGGTGCAGACAGAACTCTAGCTGACTGCTCTTCCGGCTCCACTCTACCTCCTGCTGGAGAGAAGGAAGCTGAGCTACTGCAGTCCCAGGCCACTGCAGCTGGCAGCAGGGTGTGCAACACAAGAAGACCAAGGGTTAACACCCCTGTGCCCACCCTGCCCTCGCTGCTTACTTCTCAGTACACAGCTCAAGAAGGCACAGAAGGACGGGCAGTCTGGCACAGGCTCGATGACAGCCAACCACCTCAGTGAAGACCATTCTTAAATTTTCCCCTTTTTCTTTTCTTCTTCTTTTATTGATGTGTGTATGTTCTTGCTGATTGGTTAGTGATTTTTTTTTTTTTAAGAGAGAAGGAGGGCTGGAGCGGTGGCTCGGCAGTTACAGCGCTTGCCTTGCATGTGCAAGTACACGGGTTCAAACCCCAGTACCAGGTACACAATGAAGTGTCTGAGCAATGAAAGTCCATGAAAAACTAAATAAAATTGATTCTGTCTTTCTCTCTCACTGTCCCTCTCTTCAAACAAAACAAAAAAAAAAAGTGAGAGAGAGAGAGAGAGAAGGACAGTGAGAGTGAGAGACAGAGAGAATCAATTTTTATTGAATTTTTCACATGGCCCTCGTTGCTCAGACACTTAAGTTGTATACGTGGGTGCTGGGGTTTGAACCCTTGTGCTTGCCCATGATGGGTAAGTGCCATAACTGCTGAGCCATTGCTCCAGCCCTGGTTTGGGATTATATACACATACAATCTTGCTTCTTTTTCTCATTTTTAGCATTTATTTTTTGGGTTTTTTTTTTTTTTTTAAAGAAAGAGGGAACAGTAAGAAAGAGAAAGAGAGAACAATTTTTATTTAGTTTTTCACGTGACTTTCATTCCTCAGACACACTGTTGTGTACGTGGTGCTGGGGTTTGAACTGTGTACTTGCGCATGCCAGGCAAGCGCTGTAACTGCCAAGCCACCGCTCCAGCCCCATTTTTAGCATTTGTAAGGATATTCATTTTTGTCTTTTGTGGGATGGAAGTTTTTGTTTATCTTTGGTTTGTTTCTTTCTCTCCTTTCTTTTCAAATAGCCATGTCCTCTTGTTCTTCCTCGTTTTCTCTTTTTTTTATAAAAACCATGTGCATCTCTAATGCTTTCTCTCTTCACATTTTGAACATTGCAGACTTTCTTCCACCTTCTCATTACATTTTCTTTTTTCTGAACGAGCTGTACTTCAGTATCTTTGAGAACTATTTGGTTTGTATGTTTGCTGCCCCCATCATTCACTTTAGTGTTTTTCTGGCGGTTGGTACTGCAGATGTGACAGTGGGTACTTGGCATTTATTTACATGCTGCATATTGTCTGCTTCTGTTGTTTTTTTTTTTGAACCAGGAATGGCACTGAGGGACATTTCACACTGAGCCACATCCTGAGCCCTTTAAAAGATTTTTTTTTTTTTTAATTTTCAGAGAGTCTCACCAGTTTGCTTAGGGCCTTACTAAGTTGCTGAGTTAGGCAGAATCAATATAATTAAAATGGTCATTCTGCCAAAAGTGCTACACAGATTCAATGCAATCCTCATCAACATAATATACCAATGCCCTTCTTTTTCTTTTTTTGTTAGAGAGGACAGTGAGACAGCAAAAAAGAGAATCAATTTTATTTAGTTTTCATGTGGCTTTTGTTGCTCTAACACTTCATTGTACACTTGGTGCTGGGTTCAAACCTGTGCCCTTGTATGTGCCAGGCATTTACTGCGAGCACTGAGTCCCACTCCAGCCCCCAAAGTCATTCTTTACCTATACAGAAAAAGCAATTCTCAAATTCATTCGGAATAACAAGAAACCCAGAATAGCCAAAACATTACTGAGCAAGAAAGATGAAATGTGAGGTTTCGCAACACCAGATCTAAAATTATACTATAGAGCTATAGTAACAAAAATGCATGGTATTAGTATCAAAATAGGCATGAAGACCAATGGAATAGCATAGAATACTCCGAGACAAACCCATAAAATCTTTAAACATCTGATCTTTGACAAAGGGGGTAAAAATATAACATGGAGAAGAGATAGCCTATTCAACAAATAGTACTGGAAAAACTGGACAGCCACTTGCAGGAAGTTGAAATTAGATCCTTATCTCTTATCTTGCACAAAAATAAAATCAAAATGGATCAAGGAACTAGGAATCAAACCAGCTACCATACAACCGCTAGAACAAAAATTAGCGGTTTGCCTACTCCCTCTACCATATGGGAGTAGGCAACAACTGTCTCAACAAGACTACCAAAGTTAAAGAATTAAAGTCAAGAATCAACGAGTGGGGCTGGAGTGGTGGCTGGAGTGGTATTATTTTATACACCCGGCGCTTGCCCTGCATGCACAAGTACTTGAGTTCCAACCCCAGCACCACATATAAAACAAAGTCTCGGAGCAACGAAAGTCACATGAAAAACTAAATAAAATTGTTCCTCTCTTTCTTTCTTTTAAAAAACAACTGAATTTGTGTTATGTTAAAAAAAAAAAAAGAATCAATGAGTGGGATGCCATTGAATTAAAAAGTTTTTGTTCAGCCAAGGAATTGGTCAAAACTGTCAAGAGAACCTACAGAATGGGAGATAATCATGGCCTGTGGATCCTCTAACAGGGGACTATATCCAAAATTTACAAAGAACTCAAAAAAACTTAATATCAAAAACACAAACAATCCAATCAATAAATGGGCCAGAGACCTAAACAGAAACTTCTCAACAGAGGAAATCAAGCAAACTAATGAATACATGAGAAAGTGTTCTAAATCACTAGTAATCAGAGAAATGCAAATCCAAACTACATTAAGATTTCACCTCACTCCAGTCAGATTTGCAAAGATGAAGAATATAAACAATAACAGATGCTAGAAGGTTTGTGGGGAAATAGGAACACTAGCACACTGTTCTTGGAACTGCAGATTGGTACAGCCGCACTGGAAAGCAGTGTGAAGAATCCTCACAAAATTAGGGAGGGATCTACCATAGCCTTCTTCTGGGTATTTTCCCAGAGGAGTTAGAATCAGCACATTACAGCAACACAGCAAAATCAATGTTCATAGCAGCTCAATTTATAGTAGCTAAATTATGGAACCAACCCAGATGCCCCTCACTGGATGAATGGATCCAAGAGATGTAATATGTATAGACACAATGGAGCTCTACTCCATCAGAAACAACAATATTGCAGCCTTTGAAGGTAAATGGGTGACAATGGAATAAATCATGGTGAGTAAAGTCAGCCAAACCCAGAGAGTCAAGGGCCAAATGTTTTCCCCATTTGTGGAGGTTGGAGCAAAACCCAGGCTTGGATGAAAGGTAGTCAAACTCATGTATTAGACCCACCAAGGGCATAGCAACACATAATCTAGGGGAACCATAGGTATGTGGGGAGGGAGAAAGATAAGGGGATGGGAGATGGAGGGAAAATAGGGAGGGATCTAGGAAGATAATCAGTAATGTAGCATACTCTTTACCCCCCTGAGAAGTCAAATATTATGTACACAATCATTTAATTCTGAAAAATTCACAACCATATATTTATATTTGTTAGGGATATAATATAGAAGAATCAAGAGATTGGGGTATGGGTGATGTGGCAGTAACTATGACTTATGATCAAATACATATCATATTGTTATTTTATATACATTTATGATTGTAAAACAATTCTTTTTTTAAGACGGAGAGAGGGAGAGAGATAGAGGCAGAGAAAGAGAGAATCAATTTTGTTTAATTTTTATTTTTTCATCTGTTTTTTGCTGCTCTGACACTTTATTGTGTATATGGTGCTGGGGTTTGAACCTGGGTCCTTGCGCATGCCAGGCAAGTGCTATAACTGCTGAGCCATTGCTTCAGCCCCACAACTCAACTCTTTTTTTTTTTTTTTTTTTAAGAGAGGACAGTGAGAGAGGGGAGAGAAGGAGAGAAGGAGAGAGGGAGAGAGGGAGAGAGAGAGAGAGAGAGAGAGAGAGAATATCAGTTTTATTTAGTTTTTCATTTGACTTTCGTTGATCCAACACTTCGTTGTGAACATGGTGCTGGGGTTTGAACTCATGTCCTCGGGCATGCCAGACAAGCGCTGTAACCATTGAACCACCACTCCAGCCCCTCAACTCTTAATTAAAAAAAGATTTCACCTCACTCCAGTCAGATTTACAAAGATGAAGAATACATAACGGATACTGGAGGGGTTGCAGGGAGATAGGAACACTAGCACACTGTTAGTGGAACTGCAGACTGGTATAGCTGCACTAGAAAGCAGTGTGGAAATTCCTCAAAAAATTAGTGATGGATCCAATGTACAACCCTGCTATCCCTCTTCTGGGTATTTTCCCAGAGGAGTTAGAATCAGCACATTATAGTGACATAGCAAAATCAGTGTTCACAGCAGCTCAATTTATAAGAGCTAAATTACGGAACCAACCCAGATGCCCATCACTGGAAGCTGTGGTATATATACACAATAGTGTTCTACTCAGCTATTAGAAATAACAATATTACAGCATTTGGGTGGCAATGGAAGAAATTATGCTGAGCTAAAAAATTAGCCCAAATCAGATATTCAAGGGTCAAATGTTTTTCCTCATTGATGGAGGCTAGAGCAAAACCCAGAAGTGGGTGAATGGCCAAGCTCATGTACCAGACTCATCAAAGTCAAAGCAACACATAATCTAGGGGAACCATAGACATGGCAGTGGTGGCAGGACAGGGAGGGAGGGAAGAGGAAGGATGATAGGGGAATCAATAATGTACCTTACTTATACTCTTTAGTCCTCTGAAAAGCCAATAATACTCATGTAATCATTTAATTCTGGAAAATTCAATATATATATATATATATAGAGAGAGAGAGAGAGACAGAGAGAGAGAGAGAGAGGGAGAGGGAGAGGTGGGGTCTGTTATGGGGGGAAATATAGAAGAGTCAAGAGACTGGGATATGGGTGATGTGGGGGTGATTCTGGATTAGGATCAGGGGCCTATCATATTGTTACTACATATGCATCTATGACTGTACAACAACTCAACTCCTCAATAAAATTTAAAAAATGTTTTTAGAATTTTGAGACAGTGTCTCACCACTTTGCTTAGGGCCTTAGTTGCTGAGGCTGGCTTTGAACTTGTGAACTGCCTGCTTCAGCCTCCAGAGCCACACCCATCCTGTGTTGCTTTTATTTGTTTCTTCATATTCTGTGAGATGTGGAGATTCTACTGGGACACTATAAGTTTACAGGGTAAAGACTGCTGTTGGACTAAACCCAGACAAGAAACAGCATACTTGCTCTACATACAAACCAACCACACTCAAACTTCAATAATACTTTAATACAAAGAAGAGAAAAGATGAAATCCCCAAACTAACAACCAGGCCCCAAAGAAGAACATCTGTTCCTGCTGTAAAAACAGAGTTGACACAGGCTGTGGACACCACACTTATGAGGGGTCTCAATTTAGATCACTCCCGATACCCCTTTAGGATACACAGAGTTGTTAAATGAAGATGAAATCACATAGGGTATAGCCCACATACCCTGTGCTATGCAACACAACTGCCAGGTCTACAAGAAAGATCCCAGTCTTCTGAGACCTACAGGAAAAATAGAATTCTCTGACACAATATTCACAGTGTCAAAATACACTAAGCATCATCACCAAAGAACTTGCAGGGAAACTACTATAAATCCCACTTGGAAATATATTGAAAATTTCACCACAACCTAGGAAGGAAAGAAGGAAAGACAGAAAAAGAAAATAAGTTTCTATGACCAGAATTACAAGAACTCTGGGACAATATTAAGAGACCAAACTTAAGAATTATTGGAACTGAAGAGGGTTGTGAGATGAAGGCTAACAGAATGGGTAACCTCTTCAGGCAAATAGCAACAGAAAAATTTCCAAACCTGGAGGATGAGATGGACATCTAAACACAGGACACGTTCAGAACTCCAAATAGACAAGATCAAAAAAAGAACCTCTCCACAACACACTATAATTAAAATGTCTAACAAACAGAACAAGGATAGAACTTTAAAAGCCTCAGGGAAAAAATGTCAAGTCACATTTAAGTGTAAGCCAATCAGAATTATTTCTGATTTTCAGCACAAATTCTAAAATCCAGGAGGGTATGGAATGATGTGTTCCAAGTCCTGACAGAAAATAATTGTCAACCAAGATTGCTATATCTAACAAAGTTATTCTTCAGAATCAAATAAGAAATAAAAGTCTTCAAAGATTAGCAGGAACTGTAAGAATTCATAACTGCTAAGCTGGCACTATAGAAAATACTTAAAGAAATACCATACCTAGAAGAAATCAAAATCAAATCCCGAGCTCATAAATGCACAAATCGCATTTAAAGTAGAGCTAAACAAATGAGAAACAGGACCAAATTAAACATTAGACAAAAATAAAAATGGCAGGAATTTATAAAAAACTTTTTATAATAACACTGAATGCAAATAGTCAACTTTCCAAATAAAGGACATAGACTGGGAGTTGCAGAGCACTGGAGCATTTGCCTGACATGCACAAAGACTTGAGTTTGATCCCTATAGCTACATGCTCAACTAAGTGGAAGAAAAACAAAACAAAACGAAGAAACAGGTGAGAAAGGAAAAACAAAAGACATAGACTGACAGAACAGATTAAAACAACAAGATTCAGTTACATGTTATTTGCAAGAGACACACCTTAGAGGCAAAGGCAGCTACAGGCCCATAGGACCGTGTGAATGGAGCCCCAAAACAAGCAGGAGTAGTTACTCTCATATCTGACAAAGCAGACCTCAGGCCATAATTAACAAGAAGAGACAAAGAAAGTCACTTCATTGTGGTAAAAGAACAATCCAACAAGAGGATACAACAGTAAACATTTATGCCTCAAACACTGGTATACCTAATTACATAAAACAGACACTAGTTAACTTAAAGACTCAGGCCCCAGTACAATAGTACTGGGTGCTTTCAACACACCTCTCTCAAAAATAAATAGATCATCCAGACTCAGTATAGCGTCTTCAGATCTAAAAAAAATTAAAGTCAAATGAACTTAACAAACATCTATAAAATATTTCATATAACAAGAGCTGAATTCACTTTTTTCTCAGATGCTCATGGAACCTTTTCCAAAACAGACCATATTTTATTAGGCCACAAATAAAAATAAATTGATGTAATTATCTGCATCTTATCAGCTCATAAAAATGAAATTGGAAATCAACATAAAAAACTACAAAACCTATACAAGAACATGGAGATTGAATAATATCCTTTAAAAAAAAAAGAGAGAGAGAGGGATGATAATAGAGAGAAAGATGGAATCAATTTTATGATTTTTTTCATGTGGCTTTCATTGCTCTAACACTTAATTGTGTGCATAATGCTGGGGTTTGAACCCACATCCTTGCACATGCCAGGCAAGTGCTATAACTTTTGAGCCACTGCTCCAGGCCCTGAATAATGCACTTTTTTATTTTCTAAGAAAGAGGGGGCAGTAAGAAAGAGAGAAAAAGAGAGAAGCAATTTTTATTTAGCTTTTCATGTGATTTTCATTCCTCAGACACTTCGTTGTATACATGATGCTGGGATTTGAACTCATGTACTCGCACATGCTAGGCAAGTGCTATAACCACCGAGCCACCACTCCAGCCCCCTGAATAATACATTTTTGAATGATGAATGGGTGAAAGAAGAAATCAGGGGAGAACTTTAAAAATACTTAAAATCAAACAAGACTAGTAGTACAACATACCAGAACATCTGGGACACTATGAAAACAATTCTAAGAGGAAAGTTTATGGCCATGAATGTCTCCACAAGAAAACCAGAAAGATTCCAAATAAAAAATCACCAAACCAAAGGATCAATGAAACAAAGAGTTGATTCTTTAAAAAGATAAATAAGTTTCATAAAACCTTAACCAAACTAACCAAAGAAAAAGAGAAGATACAAATTAATAAAATTAGAGATGAAAAAGAAGAAATCACCACAGACATCACAGAAATCCAGAAGATCATTAGGGAATATTTTGAAAACTTATACTCTAATACACTGAAAAACTAGAAAAAATATATACTTATAGACATATACAACCTGCCAAAATTGAATTAAGAGAACACAAAAACTTAACAGACCAATAACTAGCAATAAGACAGAAAGTAATAAAAACCTTTCAAAAAGAAAAGTCCAGGACCAGGAAGATTCTCAGCTGAATTTTGTTTGTTTGTTTTAAAGAGAAGGACAGTGAGAGAATGAGAGAGAGAGAGAGTGAGAGAGAGAGAGAATGAATCAACTTTAGTTTTCCATGTGGCTTTTGTTGTTCCAGAACTTTGTTGTGTATGTGGTGCTGGGGTTTATGCCATAACTTATTGTTCCAGCCCTTTCTCAGCTGAATTCTACCAGACCTTTTAAGAAGAACTAATCCAAATGCCTCAAATTATTCCACGCAATACAAAAGGGATGAACACTTCCAAATTCATTCTATGAAGCCAGTATCACACTCATACTAAAACCAGATAAGGACAGAGCAAAGAAACAAAACAGGCCAGCCAGGCCCAGGGGTACACACCTATAATCCCAGTAGTTTGGGAAGCTGAGATAGGAGGATCATGAGTTCAAGGCCAGCTTCAGCAATTTACAAGGCCCTAAGTAACTTAGTGACACCTGTCTCAAAAAAAAACAAATAAACCAGGGCTGGAGCGGTGGCTCAGCAGTTTCAGCGCTTGCCTGGCAAGCACGAGGACCCAGGTTCAAACCCCAGCACCACGTACACAACTAAGTGTTAGAGCAACTAAGGCCATGTGAAAAACTAAGTAAAGTTGTTTCTCCCTTTCTCTCTCTCTCTCTCTCTCTCTCACTGACCCTCTCTCTTTAAAAAAAACAAAAACAAAAAACAAACAAATAAATAAAAAGAGCTGGGATATAGCTCCATGGTAAATTGCTCCTGGGTTAAATCCCAGTTCAAAAAAAGAAAGAAAGAAAGAAAGAAAGAAAAAGAAAACTATACACCATTATTCCTGATGAACTGAGATGCAAAACTTCTTAACAAAATATTAGCAAAGCATATTCAACAACATATTAAGAAGATTGTGCATCATATCTGAGATGATTTTATTCCAGGTTGCAAGAATGATCTAACCTATGCAAATCAGTAAATGTAATTCACCACATAACAGAACTAAAGACAAAGTCACAGGTCGTCACAACAGAAGCAGAGCAAGCCTTCCACAAAATCCAGCACCCACTCATGATGAAAACAAGACAGGGATAGAAGGAACTTACCTCAAAATAATAGAGGCTATACATGACAAACCCAAAGTCAACCTCTTAATAATTGGGGGAAAATTGAAAAGCATTTTCTTAAAAATCCGAAACAAGACAAGGATATGCATTCTCACCACTCTTATTCAATGTTATAGTACTAGAAACTCTAGCCAGAGCCAGCTATGATGGTGTACACCTACAATCCCAGCAACTCAGGAGGCTGAGACAGGAAGATCACAAATTCAAAGCCAGCCTCAGCAACTTGACGAAGTCTTAAGAAACTTAGCAAGATTCTGTCTCAAAATAAAATAAAAAAGGGCTGGGGATGTGGCTCAGTGGTTAATTTTCCCTGGGTTTAATCTCTGGCATGCAAAAGGACCTGGGTTCAAACCCCAGCATCACATACACAACTAAGTGTCAGAGAAACAAAGACCAGATGAAAAAATAATAAATAAAATTGATTCTTTTTCTCTCTCTCCTCTCTTTAAAAAAAAAGAAAGAAAGAAAGGAAAAAGAAAAATTCTAGCCAGAGCAATTAAGCAAGAGATAAAATAAAAGGGATAAAAATATGAAAGGAAGAAGTCAAATTATCATCATTTACAAATGATATGATCCTATATGTAGACGATTCAAAAACCTCCACCGTTGGCTAGAACAGTGGCTCAGCTGTAGAGTGCATGCCTGGCAGACCCAAGGACCCAGGTTCAAACCCCAGCACCACATACACTACCAAGTGTTGGAAAAATACAAACCAAATGAAAAAATAAATAAAATTGGCTTTCTCTAAACAAACAAACAAACTCCACCAGAAAACTGCTAGAGTTAATAATCAAATTTAGGAAAATAGTAGGTTACAAAATCAACATATAAAATTCCCTAGCTTTCCTATACACCAATATTCAATTCGCTGGGAAATAAATCAGGAAAATAGTACTATTCACAATAGCCTCAAACACACACGCACGTGCACACACACACACACACACACACACACGGAATAAATCTAACAAAGGAGGTGAAAGACCTCTACAATGGAATCTATAGAACACTAAAGAAAGAAACTGAAGACCCGGAAGATGGAAAGGCCTCCCACATTCATGGACAGGCAGAATTAATGCTGTTAAAATGGCCATAATGCTAGGCGCAGTGGCGCACGCTTGTAATCTCAGCAACTTGGGAGACTGAGGCAGGAGGATCACAAGCTCAAAGCCAGCCTCAGCAGCTTAGTAAGACCCTGTCTCAAAATAAAAAAATAAAAAGGGCTGGTGATGTGGCTCAGTGGTTAAGTGCCCCTGGGCTCAAATTCCTAGTATAAAAGCAAACAAACAAAAAATGACCATACTACCAAAATCAATAAACAGATTCAATGCTATTTCCATCAAAATACCAATGATACTGTTAACACAACCAGAAAAAAACAGTCCTAAAATCCCTTTGGAAGAATAAAAAACCCAAAAGAGCCAAAGCAATTCTAAGCAATAAAAGCCATGCTGGAGGAATCATAATATCTAACTTGAAACTTTACTACAGAGATATAGTAACAAAAACAGCATGGTACTGGCATAAAAACAGACACAAAAACCACTGGTACACAACAGAAGACAGAGACAAACACACACATAGATAAATCGTCTGATCCTTGACAAGGTGCCTAAAACAGGGGCTGGAGTGGTGGCTTAGTAGTTACAGTGCTTGGCTGGCATATGTGAGGACAGTTTTGAAACCCAGCACCACGTACACAATGAAATGTCAGAGCAATAAAAGCCACGTGAAAAACTAAGTAAGACTCTCTCTCTCTCTCTCTCTCTCTCTCTCTCTCACCATCCCTCTCTCTCTTAAAAAAAAAAAAAAGAAGCCTAAAATAGATGGGAGAAAAGACATGTTTTTAACAGATGTGCTGATAAAATTGGACATCTGTATGTAGAAGGAGGAAACTGGATCCCTACTGATCACCCTGCACAGATGTCAACTCAGAATGGTTCAAAGACTTAGGAATCAGACCACAAGCTATGCAACTTCTAGAAGAAAATGTAGGGTCAACACTCATCAAACAGGTGCAGGGAACAACTTTCTCAACAGAACTCCGAAAGCGTGAAAAACATCAAGAATTAATAAATTAATATATTCAAAAGCTTCTGCACAGCAAAGGAAACCATCAAAAATGTAAAGAGAGGGGCCGGAGCAGTTGCTCAGTGGTTATGGCGCTTGTCCAGCATGCACAAGTACACAGGTTTAACACCAGCACCCACGTACATAAGTGTCAGAACAACTAAAGCCATGTGAAAAACTCAATAAAACTGATTCTCTCTTTCTCTCTCACTGTCCTTCTCTCTAAAAAAAAAAAAGAAAAGTAAAGCGAGAACCTACAGAATGTGAGAAAATCTTTGGTAGCTACTCTTCCAGCACAGTACTAATATCCAGAGTACATAAACAACTCAAAAGACTTTACACCAAACAACTGAATTAATAAAAGGGCAAATGACCTAAACAGACACTCCTCAAAACAAATAAAATGGCCAACAAACATCTGAAAAGCTGCTCAACGTCTTTAGCAGTTATAGAACTGCAAATCAAGACTACACTAAGATCCCCTCGACGTCAGTTAGGATCCAGCCATCAAGAACATAGACGCTGATAAAGGTGGAGAAAGAGGGACACCTTCACACCACTGCTGAGAATGTGAATCATTATGACCCCTATGGAAACCTGTATGGAGGGTCCTTGAAAGATGAGGAGTGGAACCACATACAACCCAGCTATATCACTGCTCCATTCTCATCCCGAGTCATCACACACAGTGACACATGCATGCCCATATTTATAGCAGCATAATTCACAATGGCCAATCCCTGGAATCACCCAGGTGATAATCAACAGATGAAATGATAAAGAAAACATGGTATGCGTACACAATGGAGTTTTATTCAGCCATAAATTTTCCCATTATTTGCAGAAAAATGGATAAAACTTCAGACCATTATGTTGAGCAAAATAAGCCAAACTCAGAGGTCAAGGGTCACATACTTTGTCATAAGTGGAAGATAGAACAAAGAAAAGCAAGCTTGGGGGGATTTCATGAAAACTGAAGGGATATCAGTAGAGTAGAGGAAGGGGACCAGGGGAAGGAGGAGGGGAGTGATACTGACCAAATTCCATTGTCATAGTGTGCGCATGTATGAATACGTAAAAACAGATCTCGTTACATGTAACTACAATACACCAGCAGTGTGAGTGAATGAACAAACTGTTGTCACAGTGTGTGCACGTATGAATACATAACAACAGATCTCGTTACATGTAACTACAATACACCAGCAGTGTGAGTGAATGAACTGTCGTCACAGTGTGTGCACGTATGAATACATAAGAACAGATCTCGTTACGTGTAACTACAATACACCAGCAGTGTGAGTGAATGAACTGTCGTCACAGTGTGTGCACGTATGAATACATAACAACAGATCTCGTTACGTGTAACTACAATACACCAGCAGTGTGAGTGAATGAACGGTCGTCACAGTGTGTGCACGTATGAATACATAACAACAGATCTCGTTACGTGTAACTACAATACACCAGCAGTGTGAGTGAATGAACTGTCGTCACAGTGTGTGCACGTATGAATACATAACAACAGATCTCATTACGTGTAACTACAATACACCAGCAGTGTGAGTGAATGAACTGTCGTCACAGTGTGTGCACGTATGAA